>JAOEHI010034338.1:0-23607 GCA_025447815.1 Percopsis transmontana | reverse complement strand
AAGGCATGATGGATCCATGTTCTCATTCTGTTTACGCTCCCACAGGACTGCTGCATACTGGATATTTTTCCCTTTTCACACCATTCTTTGTAAACCCTAGAAATGGTTGTGCGTGAAAATCCCACGCTCAAAATTGTTAAAATCACCTTTCTTTCCCATTCTGACATTCAGTTTGGAGTTCAGGAAATTGTCTTGACCAGGACCACACCCCTAAATACATTGAAGCAACTGCCATGTGAATGGTTGATTAGATAATTGCATTAATGAGAAATTGAACAGGTGTTTCTAATAATCCTTTAGGTGAGTGTATACAGTACATATACATTTATATTTTGCACTTGATTTGTTTAAACATTACAGTGATAATGTAGATAAAGTTGACATGACCTATAAAGCCTTTCAGTACAGTAAAGAGAAAAAAAAAAAAAGACAGGGCAAATCTACAGGTTCGGGTTGTTACGGCAATGTTGGCTGCGCAGGATAGTTGACTGTCCAAGACAACTCCGAGCCTCTTTGCAGTTAGACACGAGGACACCTTGGTGTTCTCCAGGGTAATGGACATGTCCAGTTGGGGGCAGTTCTTTGGCGGGAGGTAGACAAGCTCAGTTTTTTCAAGGTTGAGCTTGAGGTGATGCGAAGACATCCAAGCACTGATGTTAGCAAGGCAGTTAGAGATTCTGGTTGAAATCTGCGTGGGGGGAATGAGAGATAGAGTTGGGTGTCGTCGGGATAGCAGTGGTAGGAGAATCTGTGGGAAGAGATTACAGAGCCAAGCGATCTCGTGTAAAGTGAGAATAGTAGGGGTCCAAGCACAGATCCTTGCTGAACTCCATAGGTGAGTGGGCAGGGTTCAGACAGGTGTCCATTCCAGAGGACTCGACAGGAGCGATCCGTCAGATAGGACTCAAACCAGGAGAGCGCTGACTTGGCAATGCCCAATTCCGAGAGAGTTGATAGAAGGATCTGGTGGTTTACCGTGTCGAATGCTGCAGATAGGTCTAGGAGAATGAGGACTGAGGAGAGGGAGGAGGCTTTAGCGGCGTGTAGGGCTTCGGTCACCATGAGAAGAGCAGTTTCAGTGGAGTGGGCAGTCTTGAACCCAGATTGGTGAGGGTCGAGGAGGTTGTGTTGAGAAAGGTAGGAAGACAGTTGGTCAGAGACTGCACGTTCAAGTGTTTTGGATAGAAAAGACAGGAGAGATACTGGTCTGTAGTTTTGAGGTGCAGATGCGTCCAGGGATGGTTTCTTGAGTAGCGGTTTGACTCTAGCCGTTTTAAAGGCAGCTGGGACGGAGCCTGTGGTCAAGGAGGAATTGATCAGGGGGGTGAGGAATGGTAGGATGTCATTTGAGATGGCTTGGAGAAGAGATGTAGGGATAGGGTCAAGTGGGCAGGTCGGATAAAATCAGTGTTTTGACATCTTCCATCTCTGGAATGGACACCTGTCCGAACCCTGCCCGCTCACCACTAGGGTTCCGCAAGGATCTTTGCTGGGACCCCTACTCTTCTCACTTTACACTAGATCGCTTGCCTCTGTAATCTCTTCTCACAGATTCTCCTACCACTGCAATGCCGGCGACACCCAACTCTATCTTTCACTCCCCCCATCTGACACGCAGATATCAACCAGAATCTATAACTGCCTTGCTCAACCTTGAAAAGACGGAGCTAGTCTACCTCCTGGCAAAGAACTTCCCCCAAATGGACATGTCCATTACCCTTGAGAACACCTCAGTGTCCTTCTGTCCAACCGAGAAGGAGCCTCGGAGTTGTCTTGGACAGTCAACTGTCCGGCGCAGCCAACATTGCCGTAACGACCTGAACCTGTAGATTTGCCCTCTACAACATTAGAAGGTTAAGGCCTTTCCTCACAAACGAAGCAGCACAGCTCCTAGTCCAAGCCCTAGTAATCTCTGCAGTAGTCTAGACTACTGCAACTCTCTACTCGCCGGGTTACCGGTCCCTAACCCCCTACAACAAATCCAAAATGCAGCAGCCCGTCTTGTATTCAACCAACCAAAGTTCTCCCACATAACCCCCCTCTTCCGAGACCTTCACTGGCTCCCCGTATCAGCCCGCATCCGATTCCAGACATTAGTGCTGGCCTACAAGGCAGCAAAAGGGACCGCCCCGCTCTACCTCCAGGCAATGGTAAGATTCCAAGCCCCAGCCAGAGCACTAAGATCGACCACCTCGGCTGGCAGGCTGGCACCACCGTCGCTACGAGCTGTGCTTAAGGTCGCGCAGCCAGTCCAGACTCTTCTCTGTCCTGGCACCGCAGTGGTGGAATTACCTTCCTGCAGCGGTCAGAACAGCAGAATCATTACCAATCTTCCACAAGAGACTTAAAACCCACCTCTTCAAAATCCATCTCTGTACCTCGGCCACTGATCTCTCTACTTCATAGCACTAATGACACTAACAATTCCTTATTCTGTCCTCCTTTCCTCCATTTAAAAAAAAAAAATAAAAAAACTTTCTTTCTACTCTGCTTGATCAGCTAATACTAAGCACTTTACAGTTAGCAATTATTTACTGTTTGACTAATGAATAACTTGAAGTGTGAATGACAACTTTGATAATTGTAATAACTAACTGTTTTGAGGAATGAATGAGAAACCTTCGAGTAATGTTGTGCAAATGCATAAGTGAAGTAACCTTGTTACATGATGCTGTTCTTATTCTAAGAGAATGTTATCTGCTTGCAAAAACTGGTGGTTAACCAGTTCAACTGTTGACAAATGTACTAATTGTAAGTCGCTTTGGATAAAAGCGTCTGCCAAATGCTGTAAATGTAAATCTGACCAGTTTCATCACCATGACCATGCTGGTCTGCCATCAACTGACCAGTTACACCAGCACTACCAACCTGGCTGCTCACTCAGCTTAATAATGCACGTGACTGCGCTACTTTGAAAAAGCACTGCAAGTATATGCTGTGCTTTTTGATTTCATATATTCAACAGAAGGCCTATTAATGCCGCAGACTCTTTAGAGACCAATGGAGGAACGATTGTTGAAAAGTTTGAAAGATAGGCGTATTGGACTTGTTACAGTATTCTTTATGGCATTGAAAGTTGTGCTTGGACTTGGACACAATTACCAGACTACGGTTTCCGACTGAGGAATGGGTGAGTAGATAATGCATTTGGACCTTTCAAGTTAACGTGAGGCTTCAAGTTTAGAAACACTTACATTTGGTGTCTTTCTGAAACGGGTTGCGACTCGAGATATCGGCCACAGCCGTTATCCATCTGTCTTGTGGCCTAGGCCTACAGCTCGCTAGGATATGGCTTGGCTTCACTTCACGCCGCCTTTTCTTTTCCATATTGTTTTGCGCGCCGGAGGCAATAGACCATGTTGGAATATAGGGAAGTGTCAATGTATTTGTGCAGTTCTACAGTTCTACTAAACAAAAGCATAGAATAGTAGATAATGAGAGACCTACACCGGATTTAATGTATCTGTACCAGAGGAAAGGCCAGAAGACGAAATTTCATGGCATTTTATATTTCATTGGTGACTCTACAATTAGGGAACTTCTAAGATCTTTAAAAAAATGTGTTTCTGTTTCTACAGGTTATGGAACAGGCTAGTACCTTTTTTATTACAGTATGTAGGCTAAATAAGAGTTTATGTTGTTTACTGCAGCTGTAACGTGGAACAGTGTTCGTATGTTGTTACAGTTTGATGATGCAGCCTTCATCAATGACATAGTCCTCCATGCAAACTCTTGCTTTCTTGAATTGTTTAACCATAAAGCAAAGTAAAATAAAACATGTTAAATGCCAACTTAATATTTGTTTATTTATATTTTATATTTCTTTAGGCCCATTTCGTGAACACCACTTCCCTCTATTCTTTCTCATAACCCCCATAAAAATTCCAGGCACAGACATTTTCCTTGCTTTAAGCCCTGCACACAAAGTAGTCACTTTCTCACACTGTATACGGGTTACACAAATGCACAGTTCCATCACAGACCACACGGTAGGCATTTGTGTTGTGATTGTAAAGCTGTCGCAGACCTCTCTTATTAGTTTGTTATTCATGGGAACATTATAGAGGCTATGACACACCTCACTGTTTTGAAGAATCACAGCCAGACACAACCTGAAAGCAGGGGAAGAATGTTCGTTTTATTTTCCACTGGGGGAAAATTGCATTTTGTACAACCTGCAAAATGTATCTGCCTCCAACAATACCGCTCGCAAAGGGGACTTTGAGGATGGGAAAAAATAAATTGAGAGAATAGCTACGCTGGGCGGTTGCACAGAGTTCATTTTCTGCGACGGACTGCGGCATGAAAGCCCTGGCATTCATCATATAGAGTCACACACTCATTGTGTCGCGACTACAAGTCTTCCAGTCCCCTCTGTGTTGTCCAGGTAGCACTACATAATCCTGCGCTAGCTTTTCTGGGATGTATTTTTAGGAGACAAATTATTCCTTGTGGCTCCACGGTACACAGCAACCATAATGAATAATAAACACAATACCCCTACCCCTAAAAAAAAAAAACGCATACAGATGAAATGTATTCCCTGCTTTCACAAGCAAAGATGGATACGATGCGAGGTGAATCCATCTTGGAGCTGTAGACTGATAAGCTTTGTCAGGTACTTTGTGTAAGGCGAGTTGCTTGGCCTGCAGCAGCACCCGGCAGCGCCTGTTGTTCGAAAGTGAACTAGTTTGTTTACCTTTTTACCTTCTGTCTTTTGGCATCCAGACGTCTACTTTCTGTCTCTGTTGTTTCCTCGTTCTTTCTTGTTGTGATAAACTGATAGAGTTGGCGTATAGTTTTATCTTTGCTTGTTGTTCATCCAAGATAAATCCCTGTGACTGTTCCTTTGACGTACTGGTTTGGTTTTAAATGTAATTTACTTTTTTGGAGGAAAGATGAATGTTCCCAGAAAGCCTACAACTTAGGAGTTAAATTGTAAAGTTCTGATGTTAACAATGTTGTTAACATTGTAGTTAATATGTAGCTGCCTGATTTACTTCAGGCAGCTACATAAACATACACATTTACAGTGATTTAGTGCTGATTCACTTCCACAAAATTCAGTTTTGCTTGTTTTGTTAAAGTAGTCCAGAAAGTCCAGAATTGATCATTTTGAAGGACTGTTTATAATCTTCTGGAAAATGTCCCTTATGACAAAAGACCGTTAAGGTGTGTGTGTGTGTGCATTTCTGTGTGTGGGTGTCAATCAGGTAGGTCAAACTTGCTGTCACCAAGAAGTGCCTAAGTGGATAAACACACACACGCACATGCACACACGCATGCATGCATGCAGGCTGAAGCCCACACAGACTCACACAATGTCACAATTTCAATGAATACTTTATGCACATCTTATCCACACCAAATATTAGACACACACACACACACACACAAAATCACACATACACACACGTCCATTCAGTCAGCTACTTAACAAGAGCCAGTAATGCTGAATAATCCATTTAGCAGTGATCTTTCCAACACAATTGTACAGCCTCCGTCATCCCTATAACCCCCCCACCCCAACACACACACACACACACACACACACACACAAGTGTCACCCAGATCAAAATTCAAGCTAAGATCCTGGTTTATGAGCTCTCCTGGCCTGCGAGGAGATCATGAAAGCCAACCCCACCTGGGTCTGTCTGCAGCCTCCATTAAGGCCTCCATTACTGTGACCCGCTAGGTGTCTCTGTGTATGTGTGAGGGAGGGGGGGGATTGAGGTTGGAGACAGAGGGGCGGGGTTTGTTGTTGTTTTGGGTCTAGGAGTTCTGGGTGTGCCATACGGGACTGAGCCACACACACATACACATACTAACACACAGAGGACTGGAGTCATGATGATGTTCGACCACCCGCTGGAGATGTCTCTGGGTCTTCACAGGAAGCCCTCAAGGGTGGAGTCTGCCAAGAGGTTCTGGAGGGTGAGTAGTGTGTGCTGGTTCTGTCTGTGTGTGCTTGTTTGAAAGCAGACGAAATTCTCTATTTCAGTGTAATAGTTGATTATATGGTTTCCTCTCTGTGTTTATTTATGCGTTTATTGGTGTATATGTGTCCATGTTTTTATCTGTGGTATCTATCCGTTTGTGTGTGCTTGTCTGTGTGTGTGTGTGTGTGTGTGTGTTTGTGTGTGTGGCAGGGGATACTTACAGTATGTATGGAAGCAGAGGGAATTTGGTAGAAAGTATTGCTGTAAGGGTTTATTATTTATTTATTTAATAAGTTTAATTTTTTACTTTATTGTGTGTGTGAGTGGGGGTGTTTGTATTCGGTATATCCATTATTCTGTTGAAGGTATTGAGTAGACATTGTTTTGTGTGTTCTCCATTATCTACCAGAAGCTACTGGAGCTGTGTACATCCCAAAATACATTTCTTAAGCTATTAAGTAACATCTAGCCTAAAATATCAGACTTTTAAGGTAAATACAAAAGAAATTAAATTCTGTTTAGCAGCCAGATTATTCTACTTGTCTTCATGTGTAGTTTTATGGTTTTTATGTGAAGAGACACATTTCAATGTCTAGAGAGGCAGAATATTAGAAATATGATTTAAATGTGTTGATTATACCTCACCTGTAAGAATATTTGAAGGACCCTACAATAAATGATGCATCTTTACTGCTTTACTAAATACTGCATTAGGATTTAAATGAATAATGTCATCCGTTCTCTACTGCTTCACAGCTGTTCTGTCTTCTGGTAATACAGATATTTCAAAGCGATTGTGACGCATGTTGTAAATATGTTTAGACTTTTTTACAAAGCTGTCCCATGTCTTATAAAATCCCTCTTACGGCTCCCTGTAAAGCGGTCTAATGAGCCCTTTAAAGTCCCAGCGGTCCATCCGCAGGTGAAGGTTTACACAGAGAGGAGACGAACTCAAAGTTTGTCCACCTCTTTAAAGATGATCCCAGGGGAGGCTTGGCCTTAATGAAATTCGATGGTGTGAGCCACTACCAACCCCCCCCCTCAACCCGTCAATACCGCTCTCCCACACGACGGTGCCTTTTAAAAGGGTAAAGTCAGACTCTTTCTGCTCTGCTCAAAGTCGGGTGCTGACTACAGATGAGGGTGGGTTTTCAGAGAGCTGGGACACAATTGGGAGAATTCTCTCCTTTGTGTTTTGTTTTCTCCCCCCTAACATCAATTTTGCATTCCCCCCCAAATCTAAACCCACGGGCCTCCACTCAGTTTAATCTCAATTTAATATCCATGGCATTTGGTGTGGGCCAGGCTATAAGCACTCTGAACTTGGCAGGGCGGAGGGCCGTGCAACCCTGGACTATGGATTGTGCTAACGTCAATCACCTGTTTGTACAGATGTGCACCTGCCCACATACTTTACCACTAAAGAAACCAAAGTGAGCGTCAGAATATTAGAAAATGATGGTTTTCCATGACTCTTTCTAAATGGGCAAACGCAGAAATATTAAGAAAAAAAAATAAGATGTTTGAAAGATCATTTGAAAGTGATTTTTAAGTGATCACCATTTTTCTTAACCTATTTTGATTATTAATGAATTATGATGCTAATCCTTATTTAGAACATTTCAATCATGAATCTTATCTTCCATCCTTACATTTTTTTTTTTCAAGAACAAATTCTAGAAAATAATTATACTATGATCAACAATGTGGAGAGTTATGTCTTTATTGGCTATTTTTTCAATTACACTCTTTTTTGAACCCCTATCAACTCATTTGTATCAGAATGGCTGATACAATTAATACAATAGCTACAGTATGGTCTATGTGATGTTTGTCTACCAGTATTCCAAGCTGTGAGACTTGAGTAATTGATACGCTAATGATTGTTTTTGGGTGAGGTATACCTTTTACTGACTTGATGTCATTATGACATCAGTGTCCCCTACAAGACACTGTGTTAAATTCAGGAGTTTTCATTGTTAATGAAGAAGCGTTGTTCTAGACGGTCTGCATTAAACACCCACCACCTCTGTCTGTTTTTAAAGGGTGCAACCTATTCTCCATCCACCTCAATCTATCCAACAATGCATCTTAATCTTTCTCTCTGTTCTTCTCTGATATCCACTGACATGCTTTTATTATCTTGACCTCTTAGCTTCCAGCTGCTTGCCTCTTCTGAACCGCAGGCTGCATGAGCAGAGCTATTAGCTGTCATTACCTATCGTCTCCCCTCATGTCAGATATACCTTCCAGTGCTCCTAGAGAGGTGAATAATTAACAGGCACCAGAATTTCATAAATCTACTGCCTCCTGTAGTCATCTTGTCTGCTTGGCAGAGCTAAAGGTTGCCGAGGTAACATGAACCAGTTTTCCCGAAACTCATTTTCTTTTCTTAATTTCCCATTAGGCGCAGTTTTTGTTTACATCAACTGCAGTTTTCTATTTTAAAGATACCCTGCTCTTTCCCGATAGTCGCGGTCGTGAAAGCAATTCTGCAAGTCATTCTACGGTCCACCAACTTTACCGTTTCTCACCTTTTGAAGTGAACATTATTCTTTCCCCATCATTACCTCGCATACGAACCCTGGCTACACTTCACAATGAATCTCACAGGGCGTTCTCGAGAGTATTTGTTAAGAACAAATGGAGATGGAAAACACCAGCTCAAGGTGTAAAAGTTGAAGTCAATGTATTTACCGGCTTTCTGCTTTTAGTATATCTCTAAAATAAATCATTGAATTGCAGCAAATGAGAAATGTGTGACACATTCATAATTTATTTTCATATCTGAGAAGTGCTTTAAAATTGCTAAGCGTTGCAACTGTTGGTAAGGAATTTCTTAAACTAGCAACCACAAAAAAGACTGCTCTTAAGTCATCACAGCCTTTATTCCTATGTGTTCAAGGATTTATTGCAGTGTCAAATTAGTGATGCGATAGTTTAGCAAACACTTTGTTATTCACTAATGCCCTGGGCCTGAGTAAAGGAAATCATACTGAGATTATCTTCTATTAGTGGAGAAAAGTAGAGCATTCAGGAGTAATTGGCACTATTCAGCCAGACCAGTCATTACAGGAGCACAATTGGAGTCTCGCTGTGCCAACATTTGCTTTTAGAAAGTGCTCATGTTGTGCTGGCCTTTGCCTAGATTCTATTGGACAGAGTACAGTGCTTTCTGAAGCCGACGGAAGATAGAGAAGGTGACCAAATCTTTACATTTCTTGTACACAATCCTTTGATTTAAAAAAACCTTCAATCTGCCAGAAGTTTTCAGTAGATGGTTCGTCCCACCAACTGAAGGTCTCATTGTGAAGCCTCTGTGATGTCATCAGTAGATGTGATTCATAATGTTTCTGTATTTTGAGACAGCTGTGTTTGTAGACCAGAACTGGGTTCTCCTTGTCAATAATAGTATTTTGTCTGCCCAAGGCCTCCGTATCGCTCCTACTGTACAGTGCCTGACATGGTGAACAATAGCTTGATCAATACCGCACACGGCTTTGTGGAGAAACACTGATTTAAAAGCTCTACATTAAATCTGTCTACAGTAGGTTCACCTTCCAGGATAAACTATATAAATATTTAACAAGCACCCAAGATCACAATGGTTTCAAGCAGATCTAAAATAGTTTGACCCACTCTAGTGCGACACTAAAGCTAGCATGCACTGTTTGCATGCATGACTTGCCAGAGAGACCTTTTATGTCCCTATAAAATATTTATGTTCCAATGGTCTAGATGACAAGGCCTTTTTTCTCCCTGTGATGCTAATGGCACATTTGTCCATTCTCTGTTCACTTCAGGACAATTAGACAAGCTGTAGAAAGTTGGGGAGCATATTGTTGGACAGGGAGCATTCTACTTTTACAATAGGAATGCTGTGGTCGGAACAGGAGAATGCTCGGAGATAATTTGTGTAAATGTGCAGAGAGCTGTTTAGGGCTAACTGCCCTTAACAATGAAGTATTGCCGTGTGTGTGTTTGTCTCTTAAGATATCTAGTGAGGCCATCAACCGGCTTTCTCTAATGTGCGAGTACTGTCTACCCTGTGTGTCTGCACATCTTCATCTATTGCTTTTGCTTTAGTGTGTGTGTGTGTGTGTGTGTGTGTGTCCGTGTGTGTTTATGTATTTGTTTGTTCAAATGCTGCTGTGTGTTTGGCACACTAAGGTGTGAAGGCCAGGCAGCAGATAACAGCTGCATTATAGTCCATCGTGACAGCGGTAAAGGCCCGTACGTCAAACTGCTAAGAGATGATAAGACATCACTGGTCCGGCCCAGGGCCAGACCAGGGAGATACCACACACAGGAGAGTGGGGAGGGCGTGCACGTGCAGAGGTGGTCGCGAGGGAGCTTCTTTTTGCATAACTGTATTCCCAAACACACACACTGGCCGTGGAGATGTATTATAAATACATAAACACCACTGGGATGCCACTGAAATAATATGTATGCATGTTTTATTAAGGAAATGAAACTGGATTCAAAATAAGGAAAAGTACGAATAACATTTATCTTTTTTCCCCCTCTGGTTTCGTTGTTGTTTTGTTGGCTCTGTTGGACGCTGGTTTGCACAACAGCAGGGAGGACCCACGGTCTGTCTCCTGTCTGCTGGGAGACAAGTGAAGAGTAAGAACCAGTATACTGTAGTCATCCCAGTTAATCCCCTTCCTGTTTACTCTGGTATCTGTCTCCCAACAGATATCTGCAGCGAAGGTGTCACCTGTTGGCTAAACACTGCTGTATGGGTGTACATTACTGTCTAATGCTGTATTCCATCAATGCCTGTAACCATTGTCATCACCTAAAGTGGTGACAATATAGGGGGGTGGGCTGCAATGAGAAACAATGGAAGCCAATGGAAGATAAGTATAACTGTGGGTTGCCGGTCTAGTACCCTCCGTGAACGAGGGGTTAATTCATGGCAAATGTCTGAAGCTACAGTCGAGGGTTTAATGAAAGTTCAGTTCCATTTTAAAAGGGGGTAGTGTGTATTTATGGGGCAGCGTGGTGAAAAGATAGGGTACATGTAGCACATACACACTGCAGTCAATCCTTCCAAGCGAGGGCTTTAATGGTGATTGGAGACAAATTCAGCTCTGATATTATGCATGTATACATTATATATAAAAATACTATATATAAAAAGGCTTATGAAATTGCACAACGATAGATTTTACACTTTACCCCTCTTGTTTTTAGATTTTGGGGTAGTGGTAATGGTTGTGGTGTTACTGCAGTATGTATAAAATAATGCAAATTTAGGTCTATAAATCAGTACAGTCTTCAGCAGATAAACCTTTTCTTCTCAAACTCTGATTCAGTTTGAGTAAAATATTTCACATCTATTAATAACATTGGTGATAACAATGCAGGTTTGAAGACAATGAGAGAAAAAAAATTCTTTAAGCCGGGCAGAAATTAGATCCAGGCTCCTTCTGCATCTGGCAAACTAACACAATAGAGTTTATAATCTTAATGAATTCCACAATCCACTACG
Source organism: Percopsis transmontana (assembly GCA_025447815.1). Taxonomy (NCBI): domain Eukaryota; kingdom Metazoa; phylum Chordata; class Actinopteri; order Percopsiformes; family Percopsidae; genus Percopsis; species Percopsis transmontana. Next base: position 12,168 of record JAOEHI010034338.1, on the reverse strand, counting down.
TCAATCCGGGCTTTGCTTTTAGCTGCTGACTCACATATCCTTATCTTTCTACAGACAAACTCCCGGTGGATTCATGAAATGGGATATGAGGTGAGGTGTGAAAGCAGGATTTATTTAGATGTTAATTCCATCTCAGGATCTCGTATGGAGACAGGAGACTCGGCGGCATTCGCGTACAGTGAAATAACTCTAGCTCAACGTTTATTTATACACCCAGCATGTATAATTTGCTACACTGTGCTTTACATTGGAGGCAATCAAAACAAAGTACAAATAACGGGCAGTAAAGTCCAACAAAGCTAATAAATTAAATGAACAACTCATAATAATAACAGGTTAGGTGCAAATGAAATAGTTACATATTTATGGCAAAGTTGAGCTACGGGAGAATTATGCATTCTGGTACCCGGTCTGGTAACTAGTTTTGAGGATTTGAACCAGCATCGAACTATGTTCCCGCAACGTTTAACAACCTTTATTGGTAGCAGTTCTGTCCAGACTGTATTATGAGTTCAAATGTTTTATTAATATTTTAAGATTAGCTTTCAATAACACAGGATCGAATCTAGCAGATCATGTGTGGATGCCTATTTTAATAAACCTAAAAGATAGTGCAAGTTTTTGTCCACAAGAGGTCGTAATGAGCAAAAAGTCGATCAACGAAAATCTGAAAGTTATGGTTATGTGCATGCATGTGTATGTGCTTTGTCCAATCATGTTTCCCTAAAACATGACAAAACGGTGGTGTAACTTGTCCTGAAAGTAGTTCCTCTCAAGTAATGAATTTCATTGTAATTGGAGGGAAAATGCAAATTTTAACAGCTAAGGCTGTAGACACTAAATATACTGCGTGTAATACACAGAAATATTTGTGTGATGAAACTACAGTGTATATTGCACTCTGTGCCTATAAGACGGTAATGTCTGTGGAATTTTCTGCATTCTCACCAAACTCCAACAGTGTGTACACAGCAGGGAGCAGTGCTCTTTCATGTCCTCATCGACACAATGACCAGCCAACCATGTTGTGCTTTGATTTTCCCTGATTTGACTGTGTGTGTGTGTGTGTGTGTGTGTGTGCACTCCCCTCCCCCAACACAACACACACCTTCCTCACTGACACACTACACTCGTTCTGGGCAGATGGCGCATGAGAAGCCCCGATGAGAGCCTCGCTTGTCACCTCGCCTTCAGACGCTCTTTTTCTCCCTGATTTATGAGCATTGTTTTCCTGCCGAACGGTGCACTGCCAGGCTGAGGTGTGTGTGTCTGTGTGCGTGGCGTCGTGTCGCAGGGCCCAGCCCCCGCCCGATGTCTAACTCTCTGATGTTATTTGTTTGTAAGATTTACCGTTACACTTTAGGAGGTGATGCGTGAGTCCCAGCAGACGCTCTTTCTTTCTTCTTTCCTATTTTTTTTTCATCTCTTCTGGTGCCGGTGGCCATCCTTTCATTTGGTGAGATTCCACATGAAGCATTTGAACATGTGCCAGCTATGCTACTGTCACCTGGCCTCCTTCACTTTTTAGGAGAGAATGGAAAGAAGAGAGAAAGTTAGAGAGAAGCCAGGCTTTGACCACTCACCATTCTCCCAGTTAACAGTTGGTCAGGGTAAATATTTGCCTCTTCTGAACAAACGTGTGAGGTTGGAAACACAGGCAGGTCAAATGAAGGTCAAGCTGTTCACCCTGGCTAATCAAGATGCTGGCCTAGCACCTGGTAGAGAGACTATTGAGTGACAGAAAGCGAGAGAAGGCTTGTAGCGATCAGAGTCCTTTATTCCCTGTTGTGTTTTGCTGCGGTATTTGCAGTCCTTTGTCCTCCATTAGATTAACTAGCCACTCCTGTAACTAGCCATCGGCATAGAAAGCACTTTTATATTGATTTTAAAGGGCGCTGTTTATACATGTACAAACGCACCTAAATGCACGAATGTTTATAATGTCATGTTACCGAGATTGTTTTGAGCACAAACACAAATGCAAATACACACACACACATACACACACACATACACATGCGCACTCACGCGTATGTTGTCTGCATTGTTCATGTAGTTAATGGCATTCAGCGCCACCTCGGCCCATCACGAGTACCTGGTGATGCCATTCGGACTGACCAATGCCCCCGCCGTCTTACAATCGTACATGCCGGAGATCTTCCGGGACATGGTGGTGGGACAGGTTGTGGTCTACATTGATGACATCCTGGTGTTCTCTGCCACGAGAGAGGATCACGCCTGCTGCACCACGGCCTGTATGCTAGAGCGGAGAAATGTGTCTTCCACAAGTCCACCGTTTTCTCCTTCCTAGGGTACGAGATCAGACTGCGAGGAATGAGGATGGTTGAGCTGAAGGTGGAGGCAGTCAGATCATGGCCTACGCCGACCACCTTCAAGCAGCTGCAGCGGTTCCTGAGGTTCGCAAATTTCTACTGCCGCTTCATCCAGAACCACAGCGTCATCGCCTTGCCTGTCACGTCGCTGCTGAAGGGCAGCCCCAAGAGTCACGGAGTGGCGAAGCAGAGGAGGCGTTCAACAGACCGAAGGAACGGTTCACCACAGCCCCTCTGCTCCGCCACCCAGATCCGTACCTGCCATTCATGGTGAAGGTGGACGCATCAGAGGAGGCTGTTCTCTCTCGGTGCCAGGGGAATCCTGCCGGTGAAATTGGCCTTGGAGGAGTGGAGGCACTGGCTGGAGGGGTGTTCAAGAGCCCTTTACGGTCTTGACCGATCACAGGAACCTTGAGTACATCCGAGCAGTCAAAAGACTGAATCTAGGACAGCGAAGGTGGTCCCTGTTCTTCTCGCAGTTCGTGTTCACAGTGACGTATCACCCGGGGTCTAAGAACATCAAGGCGGAAGAAAACTGAGTCAGTGAACTTTGTTTCATTGATTGATTAATGTGAAAAGTTTAGGCTAGGCTGCCTGTGGAAACGGACAGCAAGACCTAGAAAGAGTTAGGGAATTAGGTTAAGACAGAGAAAGGTCTTGTGTGACAAATACTCCCTTGCTTTCTGATTTATCACAAGGGGGGGGGGGGGGGAGTGGTAGAGGGAGGGTGGGAGAGAGAGAGGCAGAGTGAGTCACTCATTGACCTCAGCTCAGGAAAATATAGATGATTTCTTAAAATATAAAATTATAAAAGTCCCTTTCTTTCATTTTTTTTTTCATCAGCACTCTGTTTTCCATAAGAAGGCATAAGAGGATTGCAGTTTCAACATCACACAGCCCTACCCATTATTGTAAGTCTACTTGGCCTTATCTGGAAGGCTCCGGAACAAAAGATACTTAAGAGATTTTTTTTCTTCTTTATAGTGGAGATTTTTCACTTCATTCAGGAGACGGTCTCTTTCAGACAGCAGGAGACAATCTCTTTCAGGCAAACTGAAACTGCTGAAGTATACTTTTTAGTTGTTTAAGAGTAGTTTAATTAGCACAGTACCATAACATCAGCCAGGACAATGTTATGTAATTAGGAGGATACTGCTGGATACTGTATTTCTACATCATGCCTAGGTTTGTTAATGCTACATTATGCGTACTATTTGTACTTTAAAAACCCTTTGCAGTGTTCATATCCCACAGCCAAATTAACCCTGTCCAAGAAATACAGATTCTATTCATTGTTTTATGGGGATAGAGGATTTCAAGACACCCTTACACCTCTGTGAATAGGTCCATTTGATTGGTATCAAAATGTCTAACTCATGTTTAGCTAATGAGATTCTCTGTTTCTATATTCTCTTTTTATATCTGCATATCATTTTCAATTATATATGTTGTTTAGAATCCTCTTTTTCTTCTTTAATCGTTACATTCCTTTTTGTTTAAACTTTTCTTGACTTAAAGTTGTACTAATTTGCATAAATACGACATCTGACATCTGCAATAATAAATAAACACCAAATCCGCTGTAACTCAGCCCATTCTGCCTCCGGACATGAAACTGTTGTGTTGTCACCAAGAGGAAACGTCAAAGAACAGAGTAAGTGTGCAGGACTGCTGTTATCACCATAAACACTGTGCATCCAATTAAGGCTGTGCATGTCTGTTTGGCAGCAAGTACTGAAACACATGTTTTTGAATCACATCCAAAGGGTGTGATTTCACATATTTTTAGTTAAGATTGTACCTGTCCACACCAGGGACCATTTCTTTTCATAGTAAACATTGGACGAATTTGCTTCATACCATAAGAATGATTTTATTTTTTTAAAGGGCTATTAAACTGTTCAATCAGCCAGTGAGCAAATAACGCCGGTGTTATGTCCTTACTGGACCAGTAAGGACATATCGCGTGCATGTGGTGATGGAAGCACAAGATGGAAGCACACTCTGCCCCGGTGCATTGCTGGGTACTTGTGCCCCTGTGTGAATCCACAGTGCTTGTCGAGTCGACGCCAAACTAATAGCTTTAGATTTATTTATTTATTGAATTTTAGTTTATTTAGTTTGTTTTTCCCCTCCGTGGTCTACTATTCAGCATATTTTGTTTCTAATTTGCAGAGTGCTCTAATGTAATATTCATTAATATAAGTCTATTTGCAACCAGTTAGCTTGGAAACCAGTAAGGACATAACCCCGATGTGACTTGCTCTCTGGCTGACTGAACATCACTGCCGCCTACCGGATGTCATTGTCGAAAGGGAGAGGGCACATTTGTGGATCAGGAGCTAATTGTGTATGTGAAGTGCGAAATGAGTGAAGAGCGAAACGCATGTCTCAAAATTACATCATTGGAAGAATTCCTTCCGCGATTTACAAATTACATTTCATGCACACACAAACTATAAAGTATTTTTTTACAAATTACAAACAATATATTTATTAATAGACACGGGTCACGAGTAAGGGATTTTGTTTGGGGATCAACACATTTATAAATGGTGGAATATTTGTGGATCATGGTTCTTGTATTTACAAATCATTTTTTAGACATTTTTCTCTCCATAGTGCTAGGCCTGTGCAAAAAAAAATTGATCCAGCTGAGTATTGTGGAAAAAAATATTGCGTTACTCAGCTGTAGCGTTGTTATTTTTATTTATTTTTATTGATGCATAAAAATAACAAAATGTAAATTAAGCACAAGGAAAATATACAGAACAAAACGGGGAATTGATATACAAAGTGCAATGCAAATACCGTTTTAATAAATTCAAATGGACATTTTGAATTAAATAGTTTTGACTTCTGTCCACTGCGTTATCAATATAATGTGATTTACATATTAGACTACCCAGGTGGTACACAGCAAGTTGTACAGTATTTTCAGCTGTATTTTCAGCTGTATTTTACAATTAGTAATAAGTATTGCAATGCATCGTAATATGTAGCGTGTATGTAGCGCAATGTATCGTGATACGTATTGTAGCATGACCTATGTATCGCGAAACGTATCGTATCCTGAGGTCCTTGCCAATACCCAGCCCTAGTGTGTGCCAATGTTAGCAGAAGTGATTAGCATCTGCCTCTGGAAAGGAAAGTGATTTGCTGTCACGGTGAGACACACAGCCTGCCTGGGGCTGCTCAGGGAGGAAAGACTACACAACCTGCTGCTGAGAGAGTGAAGGCTGAGTCACACACACTGTAAAGGACTGGCAGCTCACATACAGTACAGAGAGAGAGAGAGATTGATTCTTGGAGTGTTGTGTTCAAGAACAAACTAGTAATTTGTCCTTTTTCATGCTGGACAACGGTACAGCAATTAACCATCGGCACAAATTAGCACGGCTCGTAACACGCTCAGTGTGTGTGTGACACACACAGAGCAAGCAAGATATGGAAAAGCTATTATTAATTCGCTTTCCAATATCCTGAAGCGTGCCTTCATGTGTCAGATAAGCAACGGCAGCAAGATGGAAGCACACTCTGCCCCTGTGCATGCTGGGTACTTGTGCCCCTTTGTGAATCCACAGTGCTTGTCGAGTCGACGCAAAACGAATGGCTTTAGATTTATTCATTTATTTTATTTTTAGAGTTGGTTTCTCCCCTCCATAGTCTACTATTCAACATATGTTGTGTTTGGAGAAGTAATGGTGTGGTTTGACAACAGCAAATGGAGGTTTATTCAATCAAAACAAAGCGTGGGGTTTCTCTCCAGAGTCTCGGCTGCAAAGAACTTTTTCATTTTTGTAACATGTCATTGCTCTGGTCCCCTGGAGTGGCTTACGCATGGGGTCTCGCAGTTTGAAGGCTTTGGTACAGGAATTAATGTAGTGCTGATAGATGGCTTTAGCCATGTGTAATGGCACAGCGTATTGACAGATTGCTGACTGATTCACAGAAAATCACAATTTTTTTTTAAAAATGTATTTATTTTATTCGATTCCATTTCTTTCTCCTACAGGAGAAAGAAAACATAATAAGAATACGAAAACATAAAAACAAACTATGTAATTTCATTTTGTTTATGGGTAATTCAGCAATAAGAAATGTCTTCTGGATCTTTGTTATTTTGCCTTTGTAGGTGTTAAAGGTTTATTACCAAGTAACAATTTCCCCTCAATCCATTCTATATGCAACCCTATACTGTAGGTGTAAAGATATGTTTCTTCATTTGTGCTTAAAACTGTGTTTCTGACTGGGTGGCACACAAACCCACAAGATTCCACATGATCATGTATGTAAAGTTGGGGGAGATTTTAGGCTTTAGCTCTCCAAACAGCACCAGCACAACTTTTATTCCAACCTGAACAGACGGAGCAGAATCCTGCTCCTGAGATAACGAAATGAAGGAAATAGATTTATAATCTTTATGCCAGACGACCTGGTGGCCTATAGTCTAAGTGCTTACTTCAACAACGTGATAGACTTCTTTTAGTGAGTTTCTTAATTGGCTTCATAGCATGTGACCTTTCTGTTGCCCTCTGGGTTCATTAGAGAGACAACAAACCCAAAAATAACTCCACAAGTGAACAGATTAATTGTTGTCTCCTGCCATCAGATATGAGCAGCTGACTGAAAATGTTGCACCGCTAATTGGAGCAGTCCAATTTAACAACAGCTGCCAAGTCTCACACTTTGACCATTAGACTTGCGCATATTGACCAGTTCACACGCTCACACGCCACACCTCGTATTTCTCACGCTGAGAAAACCCAAAATAAATTTCCTCACTTGTGTTTGATTGGTGCCCAACTGCCCGTCGCCGTTTGCGTGGTGAACGGGAGATAATTTCCGCACGCTGCTCTCACATTATGTGAGCGTCTACACGCAACATCCTATAGGGAGTGCAGTCTAATTATTTATATTAAATAATTATTTATTAATGAAATAATACCATGTTTGTGGATATGTTACTCTGGTGGCAAGCTTCATCAAAACATCACACCCCTGTTCCACCATGCTGGCTGTCCCTTTTATGACACCAGGATGCACTATAGGAAGAAGGCAAGCTGGTGGAGGCAGTGTGATGCTTTGGGCAATGTTCTGCTGGTAAACCTTGGGTCCTGCCATTCATGTGGATGTTACTTTGACACGTACTACCTACCTAAGCATTGTTGCAGACCATGTACACCCTTTCATGGAAATGGTATTCCCTGATGGCATTGGCTTCTTTCAGCAGGATAATGTGCCCTGCCATAAAGCAAAAATGGTTCGGGAATGATTTGAGGAACACGAGGTGTTGACTTGGCCTCCAAATTCCCCAGATCTCAATCCAATCGAGCATCTGTGGGATGTGCTGGACTAACGGGTCCGATCCATGGAGGCCCTACCTCGCAACTTACAGGACTTTCTGCTAACGTCTTGGTGCCAGATACCATAGTACACCTTCAAATGTCTAGTTGAGTCCATGCCTCGACAGGTCAGGGCTGTTTTGTTGGCAAAAGGGGGACCTACACAATACTAGGCAGATGGTCATAATGTTATGGCTGATCGGTGTAGTAGCTAGATTTAATAGAGACTGTGGGTCAGTCCTCCATGTTGTGAGGCAGAAAGCTCTGGCACGTTATATATTGTACGTCCATGCGCATAATTCTGAACAGCTTTTTATCATTCAAACATCTCTCGAATCCTCAAAGTCTCATTGTTAATAATTTCATGTTTAAATTATGTTTTATTTACTTGGGGGGGGCAGGATAGTCTAGTGATCTAGGTTTGAGCCCCAGAGTTGGCCTACCTGGGCAGGATAGTCTAGTGGTCTAGGTGTTAGACTCCCAGATGGAAGTACGTGGGTTGGAGCCCCAGTTTTTATGGATAAAAGCATCTGCTAAATGTAATTGTAGTTGTACCTGTAAGCCATCTTGAGCAAGATGCTTAACCCCTACCTGCTCCATGTAATAGCACCATGTAATTGTAAGTCGCTTTGGATAAAAGCGTCTGCTAAATTACCTAATTGTGATTGTACTTGTGCTGGTCAATTATGAACAATATGTAAAGTTGCAGGAAACTTTTTTTTAAGTTGCAAAAATAATTGGGTGGGGGAGAGGATCAGCAAATGCCAAAACAAGCTAAATATTGGGTCGCTCCGCCCCCAAAACACATAATCTCACTCCTTTTGGTGAAATTTGGCAGCTCTGACAACAGCAATTATTTTTTTTATCAGCCCAGTAATCTGCCCAGTAGTAATGGTGTTTTTCAATAATTGCAGGGCTGTTATGATCACCAGAACAATGCATCAGTTTATGGTATTTGGAGGTTGTGGCGCGTATTGATTTGTTTGAAGTTTTAATTACTCAGAAGCAATTCCAGGTCATTAGCGTGGCCGCTAGCTTGGCAGTGCTAGCTAAATGATTAGCTAAGAGTGAGTCTTGGCTCCATTTAATCAGGCAGGTTGACACTGCCAGTCAATTAATCTGTAACCTTTCAGGAATGTGTGTTCACACAGAGCCGAGCTCTGGGCATCAATCATAACACCCACCCTGCCCATTATTCTCCATCAGAGACTAGAGGACAGTATGTGTACACACACACTCTCCAACACAACACACCCCAGCATCTGCCATAAGCCAATAGGGCTCTGGTCCAGAACAGCCATAGTTAGTTTGGAGCTGTCTTAAATTAGCTGTGAAGAGGTCCTTCCAGTGTTGTACAACACTGTTGACTGTAAACCCAGTGTGAGGTCTGTCTGTGGGCTGTTAGCTATGGGGTGGTGGTCAACTGTGCACCCAGCTGTGTTTTTGTGATGCACGAAAATCATTTGCGGTTGATAAAAGGTTGCTTTTGGGGGGTTGAGCAGGTGGTTTGAAGATTGTAAGTAATACAAAAAAAATTATAATTTGTATTATTGATTTTAATATAGTTGTTTTTTTTTACTTATCAATGTTTTTTATGAAATTAAAGAAGATGGATTGATTTAAACACTGATATAGGCTTGTGCATTTGCACATTAGCCAGGACTTGTTGATTGTTATAGCCAGACACCGTTTATCACTACACTGGCATTGCTGTAAGGTAGGCCTTAGGATCAAATTGTTGAAAGTCAATAATTAATAAGATTCTACCTTAAACGCGTTTAACGCCGATAGGATATTCAGTTTTACAATTAATAATTTAGACGGGAGCTGTGATCCTAGCCTGTATGCACTCTGAACCAGTGGCGCGAGTGTGTGAGCGCGCGCGTGCGCGTGTTGTGTAAGGCGCTCCAGCAGAATAGCCTACAGAACCAAGCATAATTTGTAATCTAAGTGACGCGCGTTTTGCACGTTGCAGTGTCTTTCTCTCCCTCTCCCTCCCTCTCCTTTCCACCCCTCTCCTCTCCGCTTTTGTGAGACTCCTTCGTTCGTTTCAGCGAGCAAGTCTTTCTTTCCCACCTCGGTGCAGCAAGCAGGCTATCAGGCTGTTGAGGCTGCGGGTCTGCGGGCATCATGACCACCGCTAAGGAGAGCAGCGCTCCGCTTAAAGCTCCACAGTCAGAACAGGTACGGGTGCGCTTCAACAACACAGGAACGAGGCTAGTAGTAGTGACATGCACCGCAAATGTTGCATGTATTGTGTATGTAGTTGTTGAAGCGAGTTCCTCTCGGTTGACACAGACGGTAGCCTACATTAAATCAGTTCGGCTGAAGCGGAGGTGTCGAGGTTCCTCGAGTGTCTCCGTATCCGAGCTGATGGCGAGGGTTGTCGGTGCGTCACGACCGGACCCGAGGGTCTCGAAGACTGCTGGTTGTCTTAATCCATCTTGGCCTTTTGTTGTGATGGGAAACAAATCAGATTTTTTCAAATGTATTTTTGCGACAGTGACAGACGTGTAGGACACGTGTAAAGCGAACCACCTTAATCGTCAATTTACCAACTTTACCTATTTTGTTTAAATAAATTGCCAGGCTATTGTCAGAATCGTATTTTTTTCCATCATGTAGCCAACAGTGTTTGCAGTCATACTGTAACATTGGGAACACTGACATAGGCTACTGTGGTGTTTATGACGCAAGGTTGATCTGTCCAGGTAACATGTTGTGCTTGACCTCCAGCAGTTCTTCAGCTGTTGAGGAGCTGTTGAGGAGCTGTTGAGTTGTGCAGAGGTGGCATGTACTGAGGTGGCTGTGTGGGGTAGGTTGTTGAGGTTTTAGGCATGTTGTAGCCTAGTTAGTTCAGTATGTGTGGTTTGTTGCGTGTTGTGTGTTACTATTTTTGCAGCTTGTGTGTGCTGAGGTTGCATTTGGTAGTGTGTTTAGTTAAGATGTGTTGTTAGCAGGTTGTTGATGTGTGTTGTGCTCAATTTGTGTATTGTAGCGTGTTAAAGTTGTGTGTTGTTGGCCAAATTACTAAAATCTTTATATGAATGACATTGCTTATAATTTTCTGTCAATCTATAAATAAATATGTCTCCAGACTTCCAGTGTAACTATCACCTTTACTAAACATGACAGGGAAGATGAGGGAGTGTGTAATTCAGACAGACATAATGAGACGGACAGGAAGACAGACAGTCACGGCCAGATCTGTCTGTTGACGCTCGTATTGAAAATATCACACTGTGTGACCAGTCTGTACTGCATTCAGACTGCCTGTGTGACAGGGCAGTGAGTAGTGAGTCATGGTTAGAAACCCATGAGGAGAGCAGTCAAGATTTATAACTTTATTTATAAAAGATTTATAACTTTATTTATAAAAGATTTATAACTTTAGTTATACATCTTTAGCTTTGAAACCTTTCCTCGCTACTACCAATATGTACTGTAAATTAATTTAATTTCATTCGTCATTTATGATTCTTCTCTATTTTCTTCTCTATGGGGGCAGGATAGTCTAATGGTCTAGGCGTTAGACTCCCAGCCAGAAGGTTGTGAGTTAGAGTCCCAGAGTTGGCCTACCTTAAAGCATATTGCTTTGGATAAAAGCGTCTGCTAAATGACCTAATTGTATGTTGACATTGAAATAAAGTAGTGATATCCCGATCAGATAGACATCTGATCATGAGCTGATCAAGGAATTTTTTAACTGATTAGGATCGACAACCATTGCCCAATAAAGATCCCAATCTATTTGTATTTATCCAATTTATGTCAGTTGCGCAGATTGTAACGTTCCGTCACACCTAACAGTTAGGCCTGAGTAGCATAGCTTGAAACGACAAACTACGGAAATGTTAGCCATGTGGAAATTCGTTCAATTGGAAAATCAAAGCAGCCCAAGAGCTACGTGCAAAGCAAAGCTTACTCAGACGAAGAAAGCACCGACGCAGCTTTCACTGGCGAGTGCATTGAAAAGACGAGAGAAATTTAGTCGAGGTCTTCTTGCCTATTATCAACAAAATGGCTCTTTGAATTGTTACACCACCAGCAACACTCCCGAGTCCCAACACCTCCCGAGTCCCGACACTACATTTTAGACACGGCTATATAAGAACTTTACAACAAGGTTTGCGGTCACCTACGGATTTGTGTACGAAAATGATAACATGATAAACCATCATGCATATCCCTCTTGACCATCTGGACACATTACTGCTACTCGCGCTCTAAACAGGAAGTAGAGTAGTGTTTTTACTTCAAAATAAAAGTTCAGATCATTAAATAATATTTTCAATTTTCAAAGTAGCGCAGTCACGTGCATTATTGAGCTGAGTGAGCAGCCAGGTTGGTAGTGCTGGTGTAACTGGTCAGTTGATGGCAGACCAGCATGGTCATGGTGAAGTAGCTGGTCAGATTTACATTTACATTTAAGCATTTAGCAGATGCTTTTATCCAAAGCGACTTACAATTAGTAGCCTAAATTACTTCAC
>JAOEHI010034327.1:0-23610 GCA_025447815.1 Percopsis transmontana | reverse complement strand
AGCGACTTACAATTACATGGTGCTATTACATGGAGCAGATAGGGGTTAGGCATCTTGATCAAGGATGCTTACAGGTAAGCCACCTCCGGGGATCGAACCCACGACCTTCCGGCTGGGAGTCCAACGCCTAGACCACTAGACTATCCTGCCCCTATACAATTTAATAATTGTTTAAAAATAAACAAAAAATAAAAATAAATAAATAATAATAATAAAAAAATTAAACAATGACGTAATTTTTCGCATTTTTGTACTTGTATCCAAAGTGACTTACAATGAGTGCAACTTCGTAATAGGTATAAATATTTCAAGGAGCAGATAGGGATTAGGCGTCTTGCTCAAGGATGCTTACAGGTAGGCCAGCTCCGGGGCGTGAACTCCCTTCCAGCAGGGAGTCGAACACCCAGACCACTAGATTATCCTTCCCCGCCGCCCGAGCTTTCCTGCCCACACACATTGTAGCAGAATCAACTGATTTATAATTTTTTATTTGTATTTAGAAATAATAATAATGTTGTTAAAGGAATACATGGGGGAGGGGGGAATTGAGTTTCTTTTTGAGTTTATTTAACAAATAACAATAAAGTCCCAGTTTCATTACCAGCAGTACGTCTTAACACAAAGTGCAATGTCACCAGAACTCGCCTCTTTTAGTACTGGGGGAAAGACCAGGGAACATTTGCCTACATAATTAATATATAATTAAGCAGAAATGCTGTTAAATATATATAGAGCCTCTGGTGATTGTAATTCGTCATGTTTTTCTTCCATTTGCACCCAGGTGTCAATGCTCCACAGTTCCGCAGTGGTGTGTGACCTCCTCCAGTCCTGCTACACTGGCCTGCTGCAGTTCAACCCAGAGGAGATCGTCAATTACCTGACGGCTGCCAGTTACCTGCAAATGGAGCATATAGTAGAGCGCTGTCGAGGTGCTCTGAAGAAATACATGCAGCCGAGGCACCCCAGTCCCCCAAGGGTCCGTCTGTTAAAATAATGCTTTAAAAATGGTTTAAAAAGCATAAATTTTTTCTGACTAAACAAAGCATTTTCGCATTTATTCTGCCTCCTTCAGTTTAAGACTGAAGAGACCCATGGGACTCCAGTGATTGTCAGCGGCAGTGCACATTCTGTTGCTTCTATGTCACCCTCTGCTGGTCGTTCTTCGCCTATTCAGCAGCCCAGCCCTGTGGAGCATTTGTCATATGAGAACAACACTGACGTGTACCCTCAGTCCAACAACAGCCACCATAGTGATGCGCACTTGCTGGACGAGTCATGTATTAAGGTGTGTGTGTGTGTGTGTGTGTGTGTGTGTACGAAAATATCTTCAGGTTTACATTAGCTAGCCAGTCTCAAGATTAACTAGCAACTTTGTCTGTACCACTAGCAAACTAAAATTTTAAAGGTATACTCTGCAGTGTGTGTCTAGAATGACCCATGTGGTTGAAATTAGTGTAACAATTGTTTGGATTTAAAACTCAGAGCCCGCCTGACCCCTCCTAACCACCAACCTTAGTGCTGAATAGCTTGAATTCTTCACTACTCCTCCCATTACAGCAACTATCTGAGTAGGTAAGTCATTATGATGACTCTAATCATATTCCAGGTCAATGCATCTGAGAACGAGGAGACCAGACAAGAAGAAGATGATGTCTTCGAAGTGTACCTCCCTGACGAGGAGCAGAGCAGGAGAGACAAACAGGAAGACAAAGGAGGTTTCCCCGATGGGCCTCAGGATGCCTGTTACTCGGACACAGATGGTGTGTTTGTAGGAGATGGGGATGGTGGGTTGAATCCAGTAGAACGCGAGCTAAATGCCACCGGTTTCTTAAGGGAGGGACTCCCGGGTCTCGAGTCGCTCCGTGCCTTCAAACGCAGACTGTCTGAGCCTAAAGCTGGGAGAGGGAGGGGCAGGGGGAGGGGTTTAAAGAAGAGAAAATGGGTCTCTCCTCAGGAGAGGAGGCCTCTGGGTGTGGCACACCAGCAGGATCTGTGGTACCTGGCCACCACCGGAATGGGATCGGGATTCGGGCTGGAATACGGTACAGAAGCGCTGACGGCCGGGAACTACGCTGACCTTCCGCGGGTGGACTTCAGCATTGGGGAGGCGCAGGGAGACGAGGTCACCCCCATGGCAGCCAACAGCATGGCCCACTATGCCTTAGAGGAGTCCAGCGGAGGTCCCGGAGAGGGGGGTTCTGGACTGGGGAATGTACCCTCGAATGAGGGTGGGGATGAGTCGGTTGCCGTAGTGGGGTCCACCTCCAGCGTGATGGGGCCTGTGATCTGTGAGCACTGTGGCATGACGTTTCCCTCTGCCCATTCCCTGGCCGTCCATTCACGCTCTAACCACCTGCTGTACGCGTGCCCCTGCTGTGGCAAGCACTTCCACCACGCTGCCAACCTCACGCGCCACATGGCCGTCCACCGAGGATCCGGCAAGTCGCACCAGTGCCCCCTCTGCTACAAGACCTTCACCCAGAAGTCCACACTGATCGACCACATGAACCTGCACAGCGGCGAGCGACCGCACCACTGTGCGTACTGCCACGCTCGCTTCGCGCACAAGCCCGCCCTGCGGCGCCACCTCAAGGAGCAACACGGAAAAACCACGGGGCAGAACTCCCTACACGAGCAGGAAGAGAGGGAGAGGGAGAAGAGTGCAGGGGAAGGGACACTTATAAGAGAGGAGGCACAAGAACAGCTAGTCAGCGAGCAAACGTAAGGCAAAGCCCCCCCTGAGATGGAAAGAAAATGTTGTGAAGATACGGACCTCCCTCGGAACATTTTCTACTCTTTCTGAATACTTGGCAATCATTGAGACTACATGAAATCTTCTCCTCTTTGAAATAGCCTACATGCAGTATATTACAACAGACAACACTGACTATTTTTTATATATTTTGTTTGACAACAATGCACAACATTTGAGATAAAAATTTGCCTGGGTATCTCAGTCGATAGAGCATCAGACTTTTAATCTGAGGGGTCAGGGTTCAAGTCTCTGCGCATTCTCCTTTAGAACATGCACACAAGATCTTTGCGGGGCTGACTAGTTGAGATCTCACATTTGAGGGGGCAGGATAGTCTAGCCGGAAGGTCGTGGGTTCAGGCCCCAGAGTTAGCCTACCTGTAAGCATCCTTGAGCAAGATGCCTAACCCCTACCTGCTTCCATGTAATTGTCCAAAAAGTCACTTTGGATAAAAGTGGCTGCTAAAATGACCTAATTGTAGGTGACCTAATTGTCTGCACTCTTGGATTTTCAAACCAAAAACCACGTTCTTGTAAAATATGGAATGAATGACAGGTCTTGATTCAAAAATACTCTTTAGCTCTAGAAATTAGCTGGCATTGTCTTATTTGGATCACATTGAATTTTATTTTCACACAAAATCAGTATGTACACCCCAACACGACAGAAGTAGTGCATTCAGTAATCACTAGTGGTGTCACCCTTAACACATTTGTTCTGATTAGTTGAAGGTTGTCCAAAATGCCAGCAACCAGAAACGGTACAGCATAGACTAGTGACTTGCAGGAAATACGGGACAGAGAGAGAAGAGATGGTGACAGAGTTAAGGAGGATTGGTTTGAAAGAAGTCACAGTTAAAGATATATTAAACGTTGGGAGGAAAGGGAAATGATTAATATGGTTATTCCAAGAAACACTGGACTGTTAAAAAGAATAGACAAGGTGATATACCGAACTGAACCAGAAGGTGGCAGCAATGAAAGTATAAGGATGCTGGCTGCCGTTAAACACAGAGAAGACGAAGGTTGACTAATCGCCTGTTAATGATTTGATTGACACCTATTGGAACTGCCTCTACAAACGACTTGGAATGTTCGAGTTTCCTGCATGGTTTCCACTTTCATGCTCACAACTACTGCTAAACATGTGCACCAAGTGTGTGTGTTCCTGTGTGCGGACTATCATTTCAGTGTGTTCCTGCTCTTTGACACAGACATTGAGGATCCAGACCAAAATACAAACAGGTCAAGTCGCAGTAGAACGTATATAAACGCCTGTCGGTGGAGACTGTTACTTTATAGTACTATAGTGTGGATGTAGAAGCAGCAGGCCAGTTTGCATACA
This sequence comes from Percopsis transmontana, assembly GCA_025447815.1. Lineage (NCBI taxonomy): Eukaryota > Metazoa > Chordata > Actinopteri > Percopsiformes > Percopsidae > Percopsis > Percopsis transmontana. Next base: position 19,513 of record JAOEHI010034327.1, on the reverse strand, counting down.
CCTACTGGCACACAAACACTCACACATATGAGGAGGGGAGATAGGCAGATATTTGTTGCAGTGGTACCACTGGTTACTAATATTTCTGATTTTAATATTCTAGCTCCTGTGAATGACGTTTTAACTGGTTAATAATTTCTAATGTACGTTTTTAACGAAGACAACAATTATACTTTGAGTTTTCTGTTAATGCTAATGAAATAGTTATGTTGTGCCATTCAGTGCATAATTTGGAGTGCGATTCTGCATGTAGCTATGCAAATCAATATTTATTATAGTCACCTTTTATTTAATTCCAAATTGCTATTTACAGGTGAAATATATTTCAAATTAGTTCCCATTGACAATACACATGTTCATACATTTATATGTACATACATTTATAATTCATGCATAAAAATATTTATTCTTTTTGACAAGATTTTACAAGCACTTTTTTTTTTAAACATACTTCTTGGTACCAAAGTGGCATGTGATCATTCAATCAACAAATTTCTTGAAAACCAAATAACAGGCAAGTGTCTTGTTTTTATGTTATCAATTCAATAACCAGACTTGAATAGCACATCAGGAACAGCATGCACCATAGTCTCACTTTACTCCTAGAGCTTTTCTCAGTTTCCCCATACATCTCAAAGCTCCCTTATCATGACCCTTCATAGCGTTACCAATCTCTTGTTTACAGAGTGGGCACTGCTCCGCTATGGCACACAGAGCCTCTTCAAGAGCATCCCGTGTGTGTGTATCAGGTAGCATGTCACATATTCCCACAATGGACAGCGTGTTAGTCAGCCAGCCTTCTTCTCTAATAAGCGCAGTGATGCAGGGCTGGGCACGAACGCAACCCCCCAAGGCCTGCAGCCCCAACCTCCACAACTCCCCAGCCTCTTCCCACCACTCCAGCCAGGTGGAGCTCACACGAACTGGGCCGGGGCCAGAGCCTGGGTCCAAGGCACTGCAGAGGAACCGAAGAGCAGCAGAGAAGAACCGCCTCTGGCCTGCTTCCACTGGATCTGTAGAGTTTTTCAAAAGACGGACAAACATTGAGCTACTTCCAGCTCCTTTGCTGGTAGTACGTTTTCATAAGATTCCTCAGGGGGAAAATTTTTGTTTGAACTCAAGGGTTTTACTTAAGTCATTTAGATCTCTGCAATGATGAGTGTAGTATATTTCAGGTATGCATTTCTTGAATACTTAACCTTAGAGTTCTGGAGTAGCTAATTATTGAACAATTACATTAATTAAATTGGGGAATAAAATAAAATACAAACCACCGTCTGGAGCAGGCTTAAGCCTGCCAATCATCAGCCCTAGTGTACAGTAATTGGCTGCGAGCACCAGAAGACGAGGTTTATGCACCAAAACTGGAAGTGCGTCACTCAGAAAGGATTCAAGGGTTCTGAAACATGAGTCTTTTCTAAAAAAAAAAACAGACAAATGACAATTAGGTAAGTTCCTAAAAGTAAACTTCAGTGATAGATTGGAGATTACATGCATGCATTCTAGACTATTGGGAAAAAATGCATTTCTAGTCTGGGGGCTGTCTAGGTATGTATGGATTTAACATGGAGGTATGTCTACCTGACTCTCTCTGGCTCTGTGACAGTGAAGTTGAGGAGGGCTGAGCAAGCGGTCTCCATGCTGGGGTCTCGGGCAGAAACTGCCCCACCTTTCACCTTCAGGGAGCTCCAAGCCTGCAACAGGTACTCCACCAAGAGTGCTGGAGTGTCTAGGGTTAGGAGCACTTTTCTGGGGCCTTCTTCTGCTGAGAGGTGGCACAAAGCTGGAAGAAAATACCTGCCGGGGGGTGGGGGGGTAAAATTATAGTTGTCTTTGACCATAGTCAAATAATCATCATACCTCCTAGAGCCCTGCATGGGCCTCAATTCTAGGCCCTAGCCCGGCCCTCGCCAAAAGACACTCGTCCCTTGTCAGACAGCTTATCAGAATTTTCCATGTTTTTTTCCTCCTTATAACATAGCCTATAGCCTACTACTGTTGCAGCCATTAAAATAGTTCAGTTTTGTTTTTAAATGGCAAAGTGGTCTCATTTCTTTTTGTTTCTTCATTAAGTTAATTTAGAAAAAAATTTGGAGCATTTTTGTGTTTGTTAAATTAATGTTAATTAAGACCATTGAGAGCAGGTGGTCTCGGTCCGGTTCCAAGCGAACTCTGGAGCGGTTCGTTTGTGGTGGGAACGTGATCAGACCTTGATCCGACCCAACTACCAGGTAGTATCGGTAGTTTGAGCTAAACAGCTACCATAGCCTCAGTCGTCTGAAGGTAGCACAATTACAATTAGGTCATTTAGCAGACACTTTTATCCAAAGCGACACCTTTGGGGTGGGAGTCCAACACCTAGACCACTAGACTATCCTTAAAATCGTCCCAAAGCCCTATCCCTAAAGCACAGTATATTATATCACAGGCTAAAACAGGTGGTACATTACATGCAGTAGATGGCAGTAGATGGCAGCAGTGTGCATCTGCTGGAATGGGAATGATATTGTCTACACCAACCCTTGACATTAACAGAGCTAGCTGGCTTGTTACTTTACCTTAAAGCCTCCTCGCCTGTCCAAGTCCCTCCCTCCTTGTTGACAGACACCGCAGACATCCAGTTAGAAAGACCCTGCTCCAGGCTTGCCTCCTGAAGATGGCTCCTGGTGTAGACAATCAAAAACGGCAGTAGGCCAATCACTTCCTCCCTCAGACAGGAAGTCTCCTCAGCAAGCCAGGAGCAGAGAGAACGGAATGTGGCGAAAACGAAAGGGTCGCCAAAGCGACTACGATCCACCTTTGAAGCAATATAGTGTGTGGTTGAATAACTAGTAAATTATACTGGGTAAACAACATTATTGTTAAGTTCCAAAACAGGTCATGTTTATGTAACCTGTCGAGTCCCACACCCCTGGCGTGGGAGGTGGACGCGCTAGCAAGGGACGCTAAAACCCAATGGGCCCTAGCGTCTGCCGCTAGCACGTCTCTTAAGGTGTCAGGGAGTGAGGTTTACTCTGCACAGCTCAGTACCTCACTGTACCGCTGGCCTCCATTACATTTACCTTAATATTATGGTCAATATACTGTGTTGAGTACAACCCACAGAAGATGGCTAGGTGTGTGTGTAGCAGGTGTTATGCAAGGTATTGTAAGATCTCTAACCCTCTCTTCTGTGGTTACCAGACAAACACTAAACATTGCTTGCCCTCTGTATCCTCTCACCTGTGTCAGGTAGTATATTATAGCAGCAAAAGCCTCTTCGAGCACCATAAGGACCTGCCTGCTCTGCTGCAGACTCAGGCCTGAGACGACGCTCTCTGAAGGGGCAGCGCTCTCCAGGGTCCCCTGGTTGCAGGCCTGCTCCATGGCAGCCTCCATGATGCGGTAGCAGGCTGGGAATGATAGTTTTGGTTCAAGACAGGGAGGGGAGGACTCAGCTTGAACTTGTATCTGAACACCACATTCTAACACATCTGAAGCTGGTTGCAGCGTTTCTGGTGATTTGGTTGGTATGATGTAGCTCTCGTCTATGGCACTTCAATCGGCATTGAAGTGTAAACATTTATAAAATTTGCGCATACACTCGTCTTCTGACAACATCACATTTCATGACACATAATTAGTATCATAAATCTCTCTTAATTATCATTATGCTTATAATTGTGTATAAAAAAGGTCACCTGTCAGTGTATGCTGTAGTTCAACGCTCAGATCTGTACCAGGGGGTTCCTCCAAGCCCATCCTGACTTCGACACAGGCCCGGTTTACAAGCAGACAGCAGAACTTAGGCGGGCCCACAGGCTCCCAGCCATATAAATCTAAAAGACATGCGCTGAGGACCAGAATTGGCCCGATCTGTCTTGGCGTCAACTTAGACTGCATCATAGGTCTCAAAGAACCCCAGAGACTAGCCACCACTCCCTTCAGCTCCTCGTTCACTGGCACCGCACCTGGTGGAGGCAGGAACTGCAGTATTTGGGTACACATATCCAGCCTGGCCTGGTTCTTGGCGTGACCGAAATCTTTGGAGACCCTGATCAGCAAAGAAAGCAGTTCAGCCGGGTGTTTATTCCATGCTTTAACTCTGTTTCCTGATAGGAGGGAGCCTAGCAAGGAAAGGCCCCTGTCATGGCTGAAGGTCTGGTCCTGGTGGAGCGCTCTGCACAGAGCAGGGATTACACCCCTGGTCAGTAGTTGGTCCGGTCCCCTGGGTAAAGCACATACAGCAGTCAGAACCTGGTAGCAGTCCGCGGCCATTATCTTATCCAGCTTTAAAGATGGCGAGTTTGATTGAGCTGTTGAAGTGTCATGGTTGCCGGTGTTCCACGTGGGACCACCATCGGCTGTGATTCGCAGTAACAGTGGAACGGTGGCGAGGAGCTGGGGATGGGAGGCCATATCTGGGTCTGTGGTTAGAGCAGCCAGTAGAGCTGTGCCCAAGGAAAGGAGCTCATCTGGGGGCAAGCCAGGGCTCTCACTCCCCCGCATTGCTGTCACCAGAAGCCGAGCTGGAAGACTAAGCCCCACTGCCTCAAAAATGCGCCTCAAGGTCGGTTTGTCTAGCTGGTTAGCTGGGCATAAGCGAGTGATCTGAAGCAGAGGAAACCAACAATGTAAAATACAGATTTACTATTAATTAGGATTGCTACTAGTGGTTTAAATTACGTTAACGTTAACAGTCACGTATAATTGTAAATTGTATATTCTGTTTTATAACCTTTTATTTTCTACCCTATTTCATGTTATAGCTTTCATGCAACAGGCAGCTGTTGCATGAAAGCTATAACATAGTAAATCCATGAAGCCAAAGCAATAAAATAAGTGAGTCTCCCGGTACTAGGCACACGTGGTATTGATGTGAGTGCGTTTCTTACTGTCGTCCAGATAAAGGACTTGTGCTGAAAGTACGTAGTTCTTCTCAGACATACGATTTAATTGTGATTTTAGACAACAATTAAGATAAGATTTTAGGCATTTTTGCACTGAATGTTGAAATATTCGTCCAAAGTCGTAAAATAATTCGCCTAATAATAGATTTTACACAATATCACTTGAACTAGCCTATATAAAACATTGTTGAAGATAGTGGGTATCTTCCACCCATAACCCGATAGTAGACTGTACATTTTATAAGTCAAAAGAACTCACCAGAAGAAGCGCCGCTAGTGTGTGACTGTCGTTTTTTGCATGATTGAGTGCATGAAGACACCTCTCCAAAACTTCTTTCTGAGCCTCAGTCAAACCATCTTGAAGGTTCCCCCCTGACTCTGCTCCTCTTTCGACTTTTACAGCATCAAGGCTGTGGGAATCACTCTCAGCAATAGGAACAGCGGTACCGTGCGCGCCTTCATCCATTACGACTGAAAGAAACAAAGACGAATAAAAGTAGAGTTGTGTTTATTTACCACCAAAACCTTCTTCAACATGCCACACACATCGACCATAGAACACGAGCGATAGCTGGACGTTTGTTCTCAAAACAAAGACGAATCCACCAATCAAAGCGATTCAGAAATATCCGCGAGCCAATTGCAGAGATGGTCTTTGGCAAGTGGCTGCGCCATTTTGGTTGACGATGTAAAACGTCATGGACCCTGCAGTGACTGCTACGTGATACGTGCCCACCGGGGGGGAAATACTTATGTTCAGTTATAACCAGTCTATGGTTATAACAGAAATGTAAATTGACAAGTTGACAACACGAATATATCGGTATGCTTATGACCGAACAGCAGGTGGCGCAAGCGGAAGTAGGTGAATTAATGCGTTCACTTTAATGCATCCGAGTGAAGGTGCAATCAGCATAGGCATCAGCTGTCCAAGGAAAGAGAACATTGGCCTCAACAACATCATAATCATCAACAAAGACAGTTCATATCATAGGACCACCGCACTTCAAAACGACGTGATTCGCTATGTGTAAGTGACTTTATGGTTTTTTATTCACGGCGTAGTTATTGGCTTGTCCTACACGAAACGCCACTTGGTTGGTCAACAGCTAGCCTCAAGGTTTTCAATCGGTGATTTGTAGGATCGTATGTGTTGCATGTGGTGCGGCATTGTTGATCCATCTACCATCTGACAGTGCAGTAGACTGCGCAAGGTTGGCCGTAGGACTTCTACTACTTGTCCGTGAGGTTTTTACAGTATAAGTTAGAGGCCCATTTAAGTCACCGTCAAACAAACACACGCCTGTCCATATTTGTTCTTTATAAAATAGAAAATAGCCTACACAGTGAATGGATTATCTTAACATTCAATGAGGCTGTTCTATTGTCAAGCCATTATTATTATTATTATTATTATTATTATTATTATTATTATTATTATTATTATGTTTCCGATTAGTAGATTCTGGACTAGTTCTTGAACAACAACAAGCTTGTTTGGTGAGAATTACGGTGAGAGTTGAATAATACATCATTTGGTTGATTTGCAGGGGCTCTCGGGGATTGTGGGTAGTTAGCTTCCTTTTCATGAAATGGAACAGAATGTAGTAGTCACAAACGTTGTGTAATCTGAGAAACCTGCCTGTCTAGAAGCCAACCGAGCGCTGTCAAGTGTTTGAGAGACTACCAGAAGTTTCTTGTCTTTACAAGTGCAATTTGCGGATATGTCGTCTTCGGGAAGAATTCACGTTCCAGGGTGGCTCATCTGTCATCAGCACAGGTGACGGGGTTGTCGCAGGACAAATCCTAGGCGCACCTGCCCTTTACTGCCAAAAAAAAAACTCCTGTCACGACCAGCCACGGTGCATTTAATGCGTAGCAATATGCTATCGTTTAACTTCACTGAGGAGAAATAACTGACAGGGATGGGGATACACGTATGTGGGTGTGTGTGTGCGCGTGCATGTGTCTAAGAAACTGATTATTAAACAGGTAGGTTTGGGACTTGTTTATGTTTAGGATAATGTGAGAGAGAGATATTCTCAGCCACTGTGCAGGCTACTTGGCCTACTTCTTACTTTTAGATTATCCCAACAGATGCTTTTAAAGGTAGCATGCTTTGCTAAGTTGTCTACTGAGTAATCTTAAATCAGTGTAGTCAGCTGTGGTAAAATGTCCTATAGAACAGGCCTGGCAGCTTTCTAAGGCTAGGATCTAGGCTGCTATGTATTATTTTTCCAGACTTCCTGTAACAACTTGCTGTCACGTAAGTAGTGTAGAGGGGGAATATTCAGTGCATCTGTCACAAAGTTTATAATATACCTCTATTGCACATGCATACACGTTTTTACTGCTTTGTAAATGGAAAGCTCGCACAACCCTTGTGGTCTAGCTAAATTAAAAGGAAAACAAAAAGTTTAATATGCAATACGTTCACACTGTGACAACAAGACAGTGTTAGAAAGCATTTGCTGTATAATAAAAACCTATTATGTAATGACCAGGTTTTAATTACATAAGCTGGTGTTTTTTTCAGTTCTTTGTTTCTGTAAAAGAAAAATGTAAAACACAATTTATTTTACTCTGCACAGTGGCAAGAATATTTAAAGTTATTGTGTGTAATGAACGACTTGTGGGCTACCACGTCCAAATGTTTGAATTAATGTGTATTAATTGAGACTTGGGCTGTTCATATGCTTGACTCTTAGCAGAGTGGTACAACTGAAATTATGTTTTGTTGAATCATCTGAAAAGTCAGGTTCATGTGGTTTCAGGTTCAATAAACCAATATTCCACTTAGTATGTTCAAAGGAGCAGGAAGCAACTAGATCTGTCATTGCTAACATTCATTAATATTAACAGTCATTGTAAGGTACACTCCTCAATCATGGTATAATGCTATCTCAGGATCAATGAGGGTCCCTTTAATTTAATGGCTGTGTTTATATGCTTTGTTGCATTTGTTTGGAATATCAGTATTCCAAATAATAGGAGAAAATAATAAAGGAAACAGTATAATTACTGACTATGGTTACACATTGATTTGTTTTCCACTATTATTCACTACATTAACATATTCCCAATTCACAGTGTTGACGTATTCAGACTTTGGCATGTTGACAAATAATGGTGGAATATGGGTGTGTACATAAACAGTAATAAGGACATCCGTGTCCTAGTTAGAGTATTGGGACAAGGGGCCGGGGAATGCCTCGGTTGGTTGGAATTGAACTTTCTCTCATTTCTTCTCTGTGCAGAACTACATGTCTCAACATCTCTCTCTGCAGAGAGTGAAGAGGCAGCCATGTTGAGACTCTTCCTGGATGTGCTGGCGTTGACCTGTCTTTACCCTTCATTCCATCTCACCTCCTTACCGACGTAACCCCCCAACCCAACCCCCTTTCTCTCACCTCTTTCTTCTACTACCTGGCCTAGGAAAAGGTAAATATGACATATTTCACAGGTAAAACAGTTTGTATGAGGAATTTTATGGCGAGGACAAAACACACAATCTGCGGAGGTATTGTACATGTTTACACTTCACATGAAAATATCTTGCCCAAAAGGTTTTGTGAAATCGGTACTTATTATAAGCGGGCAAGATAGGCTAGTGGTTAAGGTGTAGGACTCCCAGCCGAAAGGCCCTGGGTTCAGTCTTCCTGTAAACATCGTTGAGCAAGAAGTCTGACCGCTACCTAATACTTGCAGTTGTCCTCACTGTAAGTCGCTTTGGATATATGTGCTTACTAAAGGACCCAATTGGGAAGAGTTATAATACTACAGTAGGACTTACACACTACCTTTTTTTGGTGGTATATTTCTACTAAAATTATGTAACAGATACATGGCAGTACAATAATTTAGTTCTGTGTCTTCCTGACAGGTAGATCCTTTGTGAAAAATGTCCTATGCACAGCACAAGCTGCTCAGTAGGTGCCTACCGCACTTCTTCCTATCGCTGACCTGCTTGTTTGGCCTGGCCCCTCCCACAGGTAAAACAGTCCTCTTTACATTATCAAGATGAATAGCGGTTACATTTATCGAGTATCGAGGTATATCCTGGAATACATCTTTCTGTTGTTTACGTAGCTGATGAACTCGCATGCCTTGTATTACCAGGGCGTGTCTATATCCTTACCAAGTGACTACAATACATTGTGGTTGCAGGTGTTAATGAGGGGTCTACTCTCTGTTTATTCTAATGTGTGGGAAAAAAAAAATTTCCAGTGGAGTGTCTGATGTTACCGTGTAAAATAGGACAATAGGGTCTCTGTGCATCAGACACAAAGTAAGGGTGGGTGTGTGTTGGTGGATGAGGATGAGGGCAGGGGCATTGGACGATTTTAACAAAGGGTCAAACAGTCTTTTCTCTAAAAGAAACTTCTGTTTGTGGCCTCCAGGGACCCTGTGGATTCAAGCCTGAAGTCACACTCATTTTCCCACATCCCATAAGTCTTTCATTGCTGTCCTGTTGCTATGGTAGGAACGGCAATTGGTGTAGCGCTATCTGATGGTTTGGGGATCTCTCTACACCCAGGTCCTTTCATTTGTTTATCTTTGGGCGGCCCTTACTGTTGATAGCCGCGATGTCGAGACGCCCAGCCCTAATGTCAACACTGTGTGTTTACACCTTCTATACAGGACCTCGGCAATAACAACCTCATCTTACCTGTAGTGGTTTGTAGAACAGGTGGCTTAGAGCAGTGGTTCTCAAAGTGAGGTGTTGCAAAATTATGCACAATTTATCATTTGGTACAATCTCATGAGTGTAACTACAGTTTATTTATGACTATGCCCTAGATTAGAGTCTAGATTGAAAGAAGCCTCTGCTTTTATTGCTATCTTGTTGTACAATGGGCCAAATCATGCATTTCTGAGCATAGGGTGACGTGGACTAACAACATCTAGACTGATGTATCATAAGTTTAGACTGGAAATTACTGTGCGTTCCTTTTTACGTCTACAATAGCAGACATTTCCAATGTATAATCTTGGGAAGCGCCTATAAAATGTGACCCTCACCCCCCAAAGTACAATTCAGATTTGTGAAAGCCTTGCTCAGACAAAATAGGCAAGGCAAGGCAGTTTATTTATATAGCACATTTCATACACAAGGCAGACTCAATGTGCTTCACATAAAAACATGTTATATGTAATAAAACAGGATTTAAAAGTAATAATTTTTCCTATGAAGGGTAGATTTGATATAGGCCTGTAGTTGTTAATGATGAAAGTATCTAGGCTCCACTTTTTTAACAGAGGCTTAATAACTGCAGTTTTCAGGGCCTTTGGAAAGTTGCCTGATTGGAGAGAGCTGTTAACTATTTGCAGTACGTCTATTGCCAAGCAGTCAAAAATGTTCTTGAAGTAACTTGTAGGTAGAGCATCGAGGTAGCAGGTGGATGGTTTAAGTTTCCTCAAGAGTTTTATAGTCTGACATTAAACTGTGTCCACCTTTCCATATTTCTTTTTTATAAACATGGTAGTGATTCAACATTATTTGACATGAAAGTATTGCCTTGTCTTATGTTTTATTTAAAATTTTATCTGAAAAAGGAGGCAAACTCATTGCATTTATGGGTGGATAAGAGTTCAGGGGGTGTTTCTGTCTGATTTGTCAGCTTCTCGACGGTTGCAAATAGAGTTTGTGCATTATTAATGTGTTTGGTAAGGATGTTTGAGAAAAAGGATTCTCTAGCACTTTTCAAGTTTAAATTGTAAGCACGGAGACTCTCTTTATACATATCATGATATACATGCAATTTTGTTTTGCGCCATTTGCGTTCATCTTCACGGCATTCTCTTTTCTGGACTTTTACAGATGCAGCATTTCTCCTTGATGCTTTTTGTTTACCAGAAAATGATTTAATGGCATCGATAACATTCACAAGTTTAGCGTTATTTACAAGATTATTTGCAGAGCTTGAGGGGGTGGGAGGTGGTAACATAGAGATTACATTTTTAAACAGTACACTAGTATTTTTAATTATTGATGTACCGTATTTTAGACAATATTTGAATTGATGTGGATGTCAGAAATAAAAGACATATCAAAGTAAACACAGAAATGGTCAGAGAAGGAAGAGAAGGAAGGATCAATCACATCACAGAAATATTAGAGATATTGAGACCCTTTGTGATAATCAAATCTAAAGTATGCCCATGACTATGGGTGGGTGGGCCCTTTTTTTACATGCTGAGACATTTTAAATATGTCCAAAATACCAGAGTTTTTTTAGCACCATTGTCATCAGTATGAATATTGAAGTCACCAGTTATAACAGACAGTCAGTGAATATAAAAAACAATATTCTGTAAAATCCTCAATGAAGTTAGCAGAATATTTTGGTGATCTGGGACAAACATTTCAGTACAGCAGACAGGTATTCAAAAGATAGGAAGTCACCAAATGATGTCTGTTTGCCCTGAAATATGTTATTGAATAAAACAGCGACTTCGCCACCTAGTTTTCCAGTTCTAAAGCTAAAATTAGGAGGAGCTGTCTATATAAGAAGTTGCACTGTTATTTTTATCATTAACTAAAAATGATTTGCTAGCCAGGGATCTAACATTAAGCAGGCCTAGCTTTATGTTGTTTGTTGTAAGCCCTAAGGCCTCGTAGAGTTTTGACAAGTTTGCAGTGTGAGTGGAATTCACTTTGTTGACACTACAACTAGTCACAACAGGAATGGAGAAGGTGCCAGCGTTTCTTATTTGGGATAGACGGGTACCAGATGGTCTGTGTTTGCTACGTTGTGTTCGACCTTGCCACTGGCTGTATATGATCACCGGTATGTTTATGGAAGCGGCATGGGATCTGTCTCATCTCTGGTAGACTCCTGAATGATGTTGACTTGTGGTTATGGCTGTTTAGTAGTTCATCAATTTGACTGAGCTTCAGCGTGGCAGCTTTAGCTAACTTCTTGATTGGTGAGTGTAGGGGAGGGGACAGAGACATCATGTGCCTTGAATGCCTTGAATGATGTGAAGCAGAGGGTCTTGTGAAGGGGGAGAGATGCAGGCTCTCAGCCTATGTGCGCTGTCCTTCTCGCTTATCTTAAATAGCCCAGACAGCAAAACCCTACATTTTATCTGTGTGTGACTGTGGCCTGTGTAAACAAGTTAATCTACATGTCCTAACATGGGCAGCAAATGGAACCGGACTATTATTTTGGTGTAAACCTACTGTTAGTCCATTTTCATTGAACAAGCTGGGGAGGATGTTTGTCAGTCATGCTGTAGTGTGATGAACTTTAGTAAAAGTGTATAGTTTCCTTTCCGCAACGTTTACAAGCTGATGGTTGGGATTGACCACTTTTGGCTTCCATTGTTGGTTTCTTGTCAACCTTCTTAATTGCTGACCTCAACAAATTTGCACCATAGCTCCACCTAACCTCAACCAAGAAAGTTTAAAATAACACCTGTGTGGGTGTACAAGGGCATTAACTGGCTCTGCGCCAGGTCAGAAGAAAATAAATGTACTGCCTAATGACTTAGGTCCTCCTTATCTCTCCCTCATTCCAGGTGTATCGGCTGAGCTGTGCAGAGTGACCGGTGGGGTTCTGGGGATCCACTGGAGCAGTGTCATCGGCCTTGGCTGGCGCCCCCTGGCGGATGGGAGGGGTGGTGCGACCTGCTGGGAGATGTGCTGCCTGAAGCCCAGCTGCAGTGCCGTGTGGAGCTTGGGAGGCCGCTGTGTGCTACTCAGTTGCACCCGTGAACAGGGCTGCCACATTCACTCTCTGCCTCAGCCCCACCAGGAGTCACTGGGCCTCCTCCAGCAACTCTCCAAGGTATTGGTTTGGAACACTGGGGTCATGACCCCCGAGGTGTGAACAGGTGCTTTTTTTTTGGGAGGGGGGTCATGAGATTATTTCTATTACTTTCACAGCCAGCGCTGTAGTTTAGCGTGAAGTAACACAATACAGACTTACACTATCATGTTGGGATACACTCTCTACAGTCTGCTAGAGAAAGTTCGAGCGAGTGTTTGAGCCGAGCACCTGGAAATGAATGCATCAGAAGTGATGTGTGTCAACGCTATTGACCAATGACACTGATCTTGGTGTAGTGTCACACACACCACACTAGAGACTTTTGTTTAGTATCTAGTAACACCCCTCCCCGGAGAAGGGGACAAATGGAGTCGAATCAAGTAGAAATTCTAGATAGAAGCATCCTCAGTTTGTTTTTTGGCATACAATACATAGCATAAAAACTAAAGGTTAATGTAGAAACCTTTTCCTTGTGCCACTTCTTAGAGGCATGTCTTTAGCTATACAGACAATATCAGAAATTCTAAAATTTTGATTGAACAGTGGGCTGCTCTTGGGCTCAAACATACAGTTATATTTCTCTAATATTGTCACTTGTCACTATGAATTGTTGGCCTTTCAGATTTTTTTTCAATGGGGATGAATGTGTAGTACTGTGTGAAAATGTAGTATTTTTTTTTTATGTGAAATATTACATTTTTGGTAGAAAAACATATTTAACAAATTATGATTTAGGTTATATATCAATTCTTATAAATGCTAATCATCTAACCGTTAGTAATATTCTCTATTTTTATGTAAACTAAGGGCCCTGTCATAGCAAGAAGTAGAATCCCCCGTAAGACAAATCGGGCAGCAAGCAAAGAACACCTTAGCAGTACAGTAAGTCAATATTTTGTCGGTTCAAGGCTACTAACATTTCATGATATTTCCTACAGTAATATGATGCTCTTCCAAGTTTACAACTTTATTTATCAAATACACAGACAGAGTAAAATAGAAGTAAAAAGAATAAAATGTAATATATACAATAAACATATGAAATAAAAAAGGAATAATGTAAAAGTGCAGTTTGCAACTCTGTCAGCTGTTCAACATTCTGATGGTTTGCAGGAAAAACTGTCTCTGAACTGGCTGGTTCTGGTTAGCAAGCTCCTGTACTGTTTGCCAGACGGTAGCAGGGTGAACAGTTTGTGACTGGAGGTTGTTGTCCTGGCACTAGGATGCCAGGAGAAGGTGATGTTGCCTACACATACCACCTGGGGTCTGCGTGTCAGGAAGTTTAGGATCCAGCTAAACGGTGTTGAGGCCTAGATCCTTGAGCTTGATGACAGGCACGATAGTGTAGTCGACGAATAGCATCCTCATGTATGTATTCCTCTGGTCCAGGTGTGAGGCTACAGCGTCGTCTAAAGACCAGTTCGGCCTGTAGGCAAACTGTACGGGGTCCAGTGAGGTGCACCTTGACTATCCACTCGAAGCACTTCACTTCACTAGTACCACCGGACAGTAATCAATAGAAACTTGGAAACGTAGAAACTCTTCTTCAAAACGTATATTAAGTAGGGCCACAGTTTCCATTCTTCTGCCTTCTGTTTTCTATTGCCTCATTCAAATGGAACCACCAGGTAGTAAAGAGGCACTTTTCCTCCTACCTTCATATTTGGGCATTTTTTTAAGAACTTGTTGTACCAGTGTTACCCAGGTGCTACATAGAGTATACTTTTTCAGAACAGATGCCGCTGCAACTGTAGGACAGGTTGTTTTGAGGTCAGGACTGTAGTAAATGGTTCAGAATGTCCAAAAAGCCTTTGAAAATGTTCAATTATGTTGTTAAAATATCCCGTCATAATTTCGGATTAATTGCTTAAGTGACTGAAATGTGTTCAGTAAGGCTTGGTCATCCAAAAATGGCAGGACATGTACGATTGAACACCTAGATAATATGTAAATAAATACATTTCCATGACAAAGAAAACTACAGTGAAAGTAAATAAACAAATAAATTAAAGGTCTGCTGAAAGACAAATACGACGGCTTCTAAAAACCTAAAAGATGCAGTGACTACTCGTGACCCGCGTGGCCACCCATTTGCTAAATTATTCTATGCATCTTAAAAATATGCGGTCACACTGAGGACATGTCAATGTGGTTATCCACTAGTGTTGTGTTGCTTGTGAATGTTTTGTTCTTTAGGAACTAATCTTTTATATGACCCGAAGTAATGAGTTGTCTCAGTGAGTGATTCGTTCATTAAAAAGATTCAAACTTCCCGCCGCTATTATCCATTCTGTGAGCATAAGTCAGTGGAGTGTTGATTCTGTGTTTGAAAAGTGTCTCCATTCCCCCTTCCTTCTTTCCTTCCTTTTATTCTTCCTCCAGTCTGCTTTGTATCAAAATGAGAGAAAGAATTAAAGCTAGGGTGAAATACTACACGACGAACTAATCAGAAGATGCTTTAAACATTTATGTCTGTCAACAACAACAAAAAGTAGGAGTAAAGTAATTAACTGACAATTAAGATTAGAATACCAGTTTAACTCTATTTATTTACAACTGAAGGCAAGTTCCATGACAGTGGAGGCTCTACAGACTACTACAGTACTTCCTCAAACATCCAACAAGAACCTCAGCCAGCCAGCCAACGGGACCGCAGATAGCGTCCCCTCTCTTCCACAGCAGAACGTAACATCAGAGGAGTCCTTCGATGTCCCTGCTTCCAACAACACTGAAGGAAGTACAACACCAACCAGTCTAGTTACTACTTCCCCCACTCAGGCCGGTAAGGCGGCACCTGCAAATTAAGTTTCCTATTTATTATTATTATTATTATTATTATTAATGTTATTAATGTTAAAGCATACGCATGCAAGAATAACTTGCACTGTTAGCTTTTTATAGCTTTTTTTTATTTTTTTTTATTTTTTTAGATAAAAGGTATTTGGTTAAAGAGTTAAAACATTTTACTGGACATAAAGCCTCATTTAGTCTATAAGCTAAACATTTTTATATTTTATTATTGATATAGATGAAAACTGTTTCACTTACACCTGGGGACCTTCAAATAATTAAGGATAAATAAAGGAAGAGAAGACTGAGCTATTTGTTTAATCTTAATGTCTTAATGTCTGAGGGCAAATATGAAACTTGTAATCTTTCTCTTATTGGATAGTCACTATTAAACCACTAAACCACACTTTCAACATTCTTTTTGACAAGAGGAATGTACTTCATAACCTGTACTAACCAGCACTGCTTCTCCGGCCTCATATAAAAACAAGGTAAAAGCTATACCGTGTACAGTGAATCCATAGCCTGCAGATAGGAGGCACTGTTGCCACAGTTTAAGTAAACGCATTAGTGAGGAAATAGGAAGCCTGTGCACCTGTTTCAGAACTAAGAGAAAATTCACTTTTAAAATGACACTAACCTCATTCCCTGGATGCCATTTCCATTGTTATTTGTTCCATTCGTTCCATTCTCTCTTTGGTTTCCATGATAGTAAGGGAGCTGGTGGTTTCGGCAGGAGAAAGCGTTGAGGTCACGCTGCCCAGCAATGCAGTCGAGCTGAACGCCTTCGTAGTCCCAGCAGGTACCTGCTTTATTTCTATACAATATACTATACTGTATAATTAATGAATTAATAATAAGCACACAGATGACGTTTATTCCTGAAACAAACATGCTGGTGTTCTGTAGTTAGGGTTAGGGTTCTGGAGGAATGGTCGAAAAAGGTTGGGTTC
Source organism: Percopsis transmontana (assembly GCA_025447815.1). Taxonomy (NCBI): domain Eukaryota; kingdom Metazoa; phylum Chordata; class Actinopteri; order Percopsiformes; family Percopsidae; genus Percopsis; species Percopsis transmontana. The sequence continues at coordinate 3,106 of JAOEHI010034327.1, read as the reverse complement.
GAGCCCCACCATTGGCCATACCTGTAAGCGTCTGTGAACAAGATGCCTAACCCCTACCTGTTCCATGTACTAATACTACTAATACTACTTTAGATGAGCATCTGTTAAATGAACAATAAACACATTTGTTGTTGTTGATGTAATATAATAATATGACACCAAAACAGTACTTCCTCTAAGCATATTTAGCACACAAACAGACATGTTCTGTTTCTGATGTGTCTGTTAGATTCACATTGTTCTGGCACCCTCCTCAGGGACAAACTATGAATTTGACTGGCGTCTGATTACCCATCCCAAAGACTACAGCGGAGAGATGGAGGGCAAACACAGCAAGACACTCAAACTCAGCAGGGTACTCATTTGCATACTCTGTTTAAGATACTGATTAAAACTGCACTGTGTGTAGGTGTGGGAGGGGTGTATTAAAGATTGTGAAATGACTAATCAACAGTATATTACTCACAAATCATTTTAGTAATCAAATAATCGCTTAAGGGATCATGTAATGTAATATGCACTATTTACAAAATGTGAATGCCTGCCTTTGTTTAAATCCATAAATTATTTAAATAAATTACGATAAATAGTAGTGAGTTTTTAATAAATAGACTGTATTCCACACATATAATTCTGGTTTATCTTTTTTTCCTTCTCTTTTTCTCAGCTGACTGTGGGTCTGTATGAATTTGAGGTGACAGTGGATGGAGAGGGGGCACACGGAGAAGGCTATGTCAATGTTACCGTAAAACCAGGTGCAATATTCAATGTATTTTGTTCATCTCTGTTGCTGCTGAACTGCAAATACTAAAACTATCATCCATACAATGTTGGGAGCAGGGTTAATAATCAGATATGAATCCTGATGATTGGAGGGTCACAATTGTTTTAAGGCATTTTTTTAAATATTGGCAAGGCGTCCAAAAAGCACAAAGCCTAGTTTTTGGTTTTAAAGGTGATATTGTCTACCTGGGTATCATTTTTACATACTGTACATCTACACATACTGATCAGCCAGAACCTTATTACCACTGACAGGTGAAGTGAATAACACTGATAATCTCATTATCATGGCACCTGTCAGTGGGTGGGATATATTAGGCAGCAAGTTGATGTGTTAGAAGCAGGAAAAATGGGCAAGCGTAAGGATTTGACTTTGGGACAAATTGTGATGGCTAGACGACTGGGTCAGAGCATCTCCAAAACTGCAGCTCTTGTGGGGTGTTCCTGGTCTAGAGTTGTCAGTACCTATCGAAAGTGGTCCAAGGAAGGAAAAGTGGTGAACTTGTGTGTCAAATTGCTTTAAAAGTGAATGCTGGTTCTGATAGAAAGGTGTCAGAACACCCAGTGCATCGCAGTTTGTTGCGTATGGGGCTGCGTATTCCCTGATGGCCTTGGCCTCTTTCAGCAGGATAATGTGCACTGCCACAAAGCAAAAATGGTTCAGGAATTGGAACACAACAACAAGTTCAAGGTTGTAAGTAACTTGGGTTGTAAGTATTTTAGGAGGGTTACTTTTGTACATTGCCTTGATATGAGCAGCAATGTAAGTGACCATGCAAATACAGATTCTTATGTTAACAGCAAATTATAAGATAAAATCTACTTGACTCCAACAGTGTTTTTTTGTTTTGTTTTTGTCATGTGAAGTACAGCTCAGTGAGTTGATGTCTTTCTTTCCACCTGACAGAACCGCGGGTAAACAGTCCTCCTGTCGCTGTGGTTTCCCCAAAGTACCAGGAGATCTCCTTGCCAACCAGTTCCACAGTGCTAGATGGAAGCCGTGAGTCTATCACATACATACTCAAATATACATACAGTGTATACTGGGAACACTTTCACAATAGGTAAAGACAGTAGAATACATCTGTTGGGCTGATTAAAGATAATTTTGTGCTGGTAATTTTAGTTTTTCTTTCTCCAAATAGTCACTTAACTTTTGTTTCCCCTAGGTGTCAGCATAATGTGCTTATTAATTAACTGGAAAATATTTTGTTGGTTAAAATATTGTGTTAAAGGCAACAGCAAAAAGTTAATAATCATAATAGTTTGTTAGGGTTTCTGTACTCAAATGAATGCCTTCACCCTCAGAGAGCACTGATGATGACAAGATAGTGACGTGGCACTGGGAGGAGGTCAAGGGTCCCCTGCGGGAGGAGAAGGTCTCTGCAGACACCCCCATCCTCACCCTCACCAGTCTGGTGCCTGGGAACTACACCTTCAGGTACAGACGCACCAAATCTAGCTACCAAATGAAAACCTTCCAATGAATTTGCTAACCATTGCTAGCAATTTAATATTTGGACTTGGAGCTTTCCTAAATTCAAAGTAAAGGATAAAAATAAGTAAACTTTCAAGAAGGATTATTTTTTAATGAGATGAGGACAAAATATGTAAATAGTGTAAATAATGTATAAAACATTAACACAATGTCATGTCAACATTTTGCTGTTGTCGATAAATGTGTAAAATATGCAAAATAGAAAGGGAAAGAAATATTTTTTTTCAAAGGCTGCCCTGATGAATGACATGTGACTATGACAAATATGTTTGTCGTCTTTTTGGGTTTTAGTTTGATAGTGACCGACTCAGACGGTGCCCAGGACTCGACCCAGGCGACACTGTCTGTCAATAAGGCCATGGACTACAAGCCTGTGGCAAATGCTGGCCCCAACCAGGTCAGCAGCTTTAGGATTTTGTTGCCTTTTTGACGCAGAAGTGTGTACAGGTATACCACTACTGTATAGGATGGAGCAGAGCACGTCGAAATGGAATCTCGTATGATAAATTATGCTTTGAAAGTATTTCACATTGAATAGTTAGTGGTCTGGGAAGTCTCCTAGGCGAATGGTCCTGAGTTCCCCTACTTGCTCCTAAATACTTATAAATACCTAAGTACTTACTGTGACCTCTACCAGCTACTAAATACTTGTACTTACTGTGACCTCTACCAACTGCTAAATACTTGTGCTTACTGTGACCTCTACCAGCTACTAAATACTTGTACTTACTGTGACCTCTACCAGCTACTAAATACTTGTACTTACTGTGACCTCTACCAGCTACTAAATACTTGTACTTACTGTGACCTCTACCAACTGCTAAA
>JAOEHI010034306.1:0-23617 GCA_025447815.1 Percopsis transmontana | reverse complement strand
TATATATAATATCTACACAAATCCCTCCTTCACTAACTACAGTATGATGAGTTATTGAGCCATTCCCCAACCTCCCTATTTTGTTTATTTTGTTGTTTGTCTTTTATTGTCAGACCAATTTTACGTTTAAGAAAAACCCCAACCTCTACCGTTTCATACTATCTGTGAACCGTACACTCTGTTCAGGTGTGAGTCATTCCACCATCCTGTACAGTAATCATTTCTTGCCCTTTAAGAGGTGAGTTTGTCAAATACTGGTGGTCGAGTCCATTTTCACTTTCATTTCTTTCACAGTATATAACTTATATGGATTTCATTGCATTGCATGTATTTGTATTGCTGGAGGAATCCTGTTATGCTAGCTTGCTAGTAGTCCATTATTGATATGTAGACATTTTTATTTTATTTTTACCACGACACCAAGCAATAACCCTGTCCATTGAAAGAGCTTGTATCTATTTAGCTACTGATATGTGTCTGGTATGTTGTTTCTTCACCGCCTATTTTAATCGAACCTCTCTGCACTAATGCGTGTCGCACAATCTGACCTGGTCCAATGTTTCCACTTAATATCTAATCTCAAGGAGGCTTATAGATTTATTTCTCAAATGAAAGATTGTTTTTATTTGTATACATGTTTAGTCCGTATTCAGGTGTGATTTCTTTGAGCGAACGCATCCTTTTAGCTGTTTTGCAAATCATTTCGCAAAGTTGATTCTATTTTGCCGTTTGTCTTTTAAAGCATGATTAACATGTGTTTCCTCAATACAGATGTCTGTAGATGGATGGATATGAATGTAAAAGCTGTTGGGAAGAAGAGTTGGATGGTGTTGTCCAATACTGTGGTTACCCCTATTCATTTGTTTACTACAGACCAAACTAGTCACAGCAGAGATGACATATTGGTTACAAAAGACATATAAAATGCTATTCTATAAGTTGATATTTTTGTAAAGTATTATCCTACACCTAGGCGAATATGTATTTAAAAGGCACAACAGATCCAGAATTATATAAAAACATACAACTATAACCTGCAGTATTTTCTATATTAGATATTGTAGTTTGGTATATAGTGATTTGTGGATATTCAGCTGCACCCAAACTTTGTGTTACACACTCCACCTCATAAGTAATTTTTGTGAGTTTAACTTGCGTCAAGTTAGGCAGAAACAATAAAATAGAGCCCAGAGGAGTGAATGTATGCTACCTTATGCTCTTTAGTGGCTAACTGCCACAAGAACTACGCTTAAAAATTCCACTTTGTTCGTGTGCTGTTTTTTTGATACCCCATTTAAGCTCTTAACATGAAATCCTGCCCTCGCTTCGCAATGTCATTAAAGGGACACTCCTTTAACCTATTTTTATTTTAGCCATACCCAGAGCCTTAGCTTGTTGTGAATCAATGTCTGCTATGTGGATGGCATTAAGTTGCTATGAAGGAAGGGAAACTCTACCTGACATCTTTATGCCGCTGTGTGTGTCTCCCCCACCTGGAAGGTAGCGGTAGTGTAGGGCTGCACAGACCCCATCCATAGATGAATGTTGTATGCTTACATGATGTGAATATCTTGGCTTCACTAATGCTTTCCTTTGGTTGCACCTTTTTTTTAGTTTATCTGCACACATACAGTATATGGAAAAGATGCATCCCTTGTGATGTTAAATGCATATACTGGTATTTATGTTTTTGATGCTTTCGATCCTAATGCTTACCGTTTTTATAAACAATCTGCTTTTAGTGGGAACAGGGTCTATAGTATTCTGTTTCTAGGTGTCTGGAGCATGTAAATGTGCTGTTTGAAATCAAGGATAAAGCCAGTATTAGTCCATATGTATCCCAAAATGACCTCACTGTAGAGTGATTTCACTACCTCACCCGCAAAAGGAAATAAATCACCATACTTCTTAGTCTATTTCAGTGCCTTGAATACACTGACTGTTCCCCAGTCTCATCACAGCGTCACCTAGATTGGTTCAGAGCTGCACTGATGTGCTATTAGTGCATCAAAATATATATCTTATAGATAATTACTTTCATTATCTCAGACATGGCGATGGACATAAAACCATTGTATTCAAGGTAACACTAACAGTCTGTTTCAGAGTGTAAAATAACAAAACAAAACAATGGAGTATTCTGTCTTGTATGTCGTGGAATGGATGGATAACATTTATTTGTGGTGTTCAGCCTTTGGCCTCTGTAATTTGTAGTGTCTAATAAATGCTTTATCAATTCTTTATGTCATCAATGTCATCTTTCTCTACGTTCCCATGGTGTTTTTGCAGGGTCGCAAGATGATTTCAAAATATTTGTATTTATATGTATAATAGTATGTTTTCACAATCATTTTGTCTTGATTAACTTTTTTTTTTTTTTTTTTTTAAATGGTATTATCTTTTTTTAGCACCCGTTATTGTAGACCGATTCAAAGTACGTAGCAACGGTACACAGTTAAGTGTTTCTTTGTTACAATAATGCACAATTTGGGAGAACTTCAAGTATTGGGTCTTTCGATTTTTATTGTCACATTTGAAAAGTACATTTCAGTGTGGAGGAGCAATAATGTTCATAGCACCATTAATTAAACAGCCAGTGAAACAAACACTTCTTTTTTAATCTTACAAAGGCCAGGAAAATATGATCATCAAAAACAAGTTAATACAAATATTACAAAATAGAGTGGTTAAGAAACCAATGATACATTCCAGAACATCCACAGTTAAAAATATAAAATAAAATATACCATTCAGAATTACACAGTTCAGTTACAAAGAGCATTAGGGGACAGTGATAACCACACAGATACTTCACTTATCACGAAACACAGGGCCATTAGGAAAATCAAAGAAATCGCACCTTATTGGCAGAATATGTGGGCTCAGGAAAATTACTGGATAGGTAATACTGCGCTTCATATTTACACCAAAGGGGTCGCCATGTCTTTAGTTACAAGATATGAAAAGATCATGATTGGGTGGAAGAGCCATGGGTGCTTTGATTCCCAAATGCATCATACTCCCATGAACAAGTTCACACAAAGCTCCGTCTCTGTGGCTAAAAATATAATAATTTGGCCTAGAAAATAATAGTGCCATCCCATCGATACAGTATCTGAAAAACATCGCCAGACACATCTGACATTCAGTTTCCTACAATACATAAACAGAAAATGATATTTACAGAAATGTAAATATTTGCGGTCGTTGCCTCATTTGAGTGCCTCAGAATGTGACGTGTAATTGATCTATAAAAATAAATAGACTTAAATCAGATAAATCAGGGAAAATACATCTAAACAGGTCATTCTTAACGATAGCTCCATTTGCCTACATTTAAGTCAACCGCCCCAAGTCGCATTAAAATGTGCTCATCACCTTTCACCCAATTCCCTGCATTTCCCCAAGAGAAGGCACCAGTTCCCCATGCAGCAGTGTCTTGACGTCAGACCATTAGGGGCTACCGATTAAAGCCTGCTTCAACGCCACCATTGCTCAAATCACCAGTTAAAACCCACATTCACAAATGACGCAGCCGTGTAATGTGGCTTTGCGTCGAGTGATACACAAGACTTCAAATACGTAGAACACAAACATGGCATACAGGCCAAAGGGGAAATTACAAATGTGAAAAAACAAAATGTACTTGTTTTGTTTCAGCAGAATAAATGTTGTACAAAACAACATTGTAGCAAGTTAGCTTCTGACTGAGCACACAGTTAGGTAGGCATCTTAAACAAAACAAAAAACACACTCCACCATGTTAGAAAACGGTAAACAATGCGTGGTCATTTCTTGTAAACCAGCGGTAAATATTTGTGTAAAGCCACCGCTGCAGCCATTGCTGGGCAGTTCAGGGGAGGTGATGCACTCTGGGGCGGCGGTGAGGGGCGGGTGTCAGGAGTCCAGAAAGGCGTCCGTGCTGGGGTTCCTGTAGAGGTACTTCCAGATGGCGTAGTAGTGCACGGCGGCAGCCAGTGCCACGAAGACGTGCCAGATGGCGTGGGCGAAGGGGATGACACCGTCGGACTTGAAGAAAAACACGCCAAGGCAGTAAATGAGGCCTCCGCAGGCCAGCTCGTGGAGCCCCTCGGTGTTGCTCTGCATGGAAACAACAGGGACTGCGTCTGATCTAATGTGCTCATTTCAAACAAGTCGCCACAAGGGGGCAACAGAGGCCAGAGAACAAGAAATAAAATGATCGTTGCCATTGCCTTGATGCTGCCACTGCATAAAAGTACACACAACCCCAAAGCATGCTTATCCATGGTTATAAAAAGGGAGCTGGTGTGATTTCCTATGACACTACCAACAAACTATGATATGATGATATGAAATAACATAAGTTAGTTTAAAAGATGAAGCACAATTGCTTGGGAATGAATGATTATAAAAATCGGTACATACAGCCATGGAAAAAATTAAGAGACCACGGCACATTTAGAAAAAAAAAAATTTATATATATATATATATATCATTTACAATTACTTTTATATTTAATACATTTATTTTTTAAAATTTTTGATATTTATATTATATTTACAAGAATATGCATGGCTGTGTTTTATTTGTATAGTGATGAATTACCATTGATGCCATGACCGATGCAGGGAAAAATCCCATCGTTAGATAGAAGGCCAGCTCAACAATCTTATACCTGGAATGGAAAAAACAAAAACATTACATTCATGTCCAAAGCTCTATGTAAATGCAAAATTCAAGCTCAAGTGTCCACACCAACAGACTACCAGAAGAGACGGTGATCCGTTTTGTAGACACAGAAGTACGTTTTTGGGAAGCCGATGTCAAAATCAGAGGTGGACAAATACAAATCTGACTGCCGACTGATAAATCCACGTACAAATAAGGTACCGGCCATGAGGCAGAAACAGGTGAAGCTAACATACAGCACAACACACAAGGTTACAGCCAAACCTCAATAAAAAAGTAGGCAGGACAGCAACCCAAAGAGCTAGTTCAGCTAGCTAGCATGCCAACGGATATTTCTCACAGATCCAGCAACAGAAACCTACATAGTTATCACGCAGGACGGGTCAATACAGTTTGCTTTACCAGATGAGAGGGAACATTCAAAAAGGGGACCTGCAGGACGGGAGAAACACAATCAAGCCTATAATTATCTAAATGAACTCACTTTTCATGGTAGTTGAAGACGTATATGGTACCAGCAGCAGCCATGAGCCAGACGAACCAGCGCATGTGCACGGCCAGGGGGCCAAGTTCACGCAGGTTCAACCTGAGAACAACGAAAAACAATGGCCCACTCATTCACATCTTGTATGCTTCCATTTATAGGTAATCCACCGGAAGCGCGTTATGGGCGTAGAGCGGCTGTCCATCGAGACTCACCAAGGTGTGTAGGAGGCGGCAATGAAGAAGTAGATGGCCACTCGGTCACACATATGGAAGCAGTGCTCCACAGACCTACAATGGAGACACAAGACAGGCTCTGATTCACAAGCAGACCCCAGAACACTAAGAAGTAATGTGACGATAGATCCATAGATATTATTTTTAACAAGCTTCCTGATAGATAATCTGCCTTTCTGGCTGTTTGCTGATGATATTTAATATTCTGTATGTCATTCCATAGTGATGCAAACCACCCTTTACGCAGGGAGGCATCCTTGAGCCAGATGCCTATCCCCTATCTGCTCCATGTAATAGCACCATGTAACTGTAAGTCGCTTTGGATAAAAGCGTCCGTTAATAGTAGTCGACGCGACACGGAGGTCTCTTGGTTTACAAACGACGGTGGTTTTTCTGGTAGGCGGTAAACCGCATCCCGATGACACAAGCCCCCCCACCCCTCACCTCATGTGGCTTTTCTTCCAGGCGATGATGTGGAACACAGTGGAGACCAGGAAGAGGGCGCAGAGGCCCATGCCGTACACCCAGGCCGTGAAGCGCTCCCAGTGGTCCTCCGACAGGCGGTGCAGCAGCGCCATGCCCACGAAGGCAGGCACGATGAGGAGCTAAACACAAACGGACACAACACACCGATTCTGTACTGATCTGTACTGGTCGCTGTGGATAAAAGTGTCATTGTGTTTACAAAAACTAGGGATGTGCAACCCCCCCCCCACCCCACCACCACCACCACCACCACCACCACCACCATCATCATCATTTCTAAGTCTCACAGCTTTAGTACTGAGAAGCACGACCCTTCATACAGGGCCTATCATGCAGATCAACAGGCAACGGCAGATCTGCCTTCAAAACCCCCGGTAAAGATGGGAAAACCCAACAGTACAGTATGACATGATCTACACCTTTTGATCAAAAAGATAGGTTAGTTAATGGTTGTGAACCACTTTCTAATAGGGTTGTATTCCACAAGGACATCTGCACAAGAAACAGGAAGTGACCTACTGTAGCTGTATGGTTTGGTGTTCAGTTTTTTTAAGAGGAAACGTTTCATAGTATTTAAAGGCCTTAAGTGTCAGCAGAATGGTAGGTTTCTCAATGCTAAAAGCTACTGGTGAGACTGTGCTACAGACCATTGTAAACAATAGGAATAGGAAGTGAAACAGTCCTTTAATAAAAGTAAAATAGAAGACCAACTGCATGAGTGTAGCAGTTTGCAGCGTGTTCATAACGTGTGGGCTGGTAGCGGCAGTTCGCAGATGCCCGCCTGTTCATGTACCTGCAACACACGAGAGAACATCATCTGTGTCAGGACTCGGGCTGAATCAGCACAGCAGACACACCGTGGGAACGCGTGGCCGGCCGTACACGTTTACGACACACACAAACGGCACAAACAGCGCCGTGACTAGTCAGCGAAATGTAGCGAACATGCAGTTTGAAGAGTTTAACACGCTTCTTTAAATGGATCTGAATTATCGCCTGTTGACGAGATGGTTGATAATCATTTATATTACAATTATAATCATCTCATGTTAGAAGATATAGTAATTGTATCTGCAGCAGTGACAAATATGGTCCTAATGAAAGACGCAAGTTAACATGAACACCGGTATGCGGGACTGGCCCTTTCCAATACAGAAGTAACGTTAACGTTACATTTAGTTAGCCTGAGCTGCTCTAACATGATGCTGTCAATCAGATTACAGATGTCACTCACCTCTGAAAGCTGCCCACTATCTTCATCTTCGCTACCGTTCAATAGATTTATCCCAGCAAGCAAACAGCTAGAACAAATACAGTAAATAAAGCTAACTGAAACTGCCTATCTAGCCAAAAAAGAATGAAAGAGAAGGCCCGGTTAGCTTGCTATGCTACCCATAAACCACGCTAACTTGGGATTTCACACCAGCAACTAACTAACACTACTACAAAAGCACCGTTTTAGTCTTTTTCTTAACACCATTCTGCTACCAACGACTAGCGTGCACGTCTACTGCCAAAACTATCCATAAGCAACATAAAGGCAGAATCCTACAGGCTGTAAGCACCCCCCTCGGTGACTACCGACTGTCTGTCTGAAATTAACATTTCTCTTTCCCCTACCGGTGTTGGAATTTTGAACGGCAGCACTATGAACCAATCATCTTACTAAATGGGTGGCCCTCCTGCTATCGGACCAATCAACTCCCTGTCTAGTAAGACTTCGAGTCTTGCTAGACTCCCTGTGTGTCTTGTATGTGTGTGTGTGTGTATTTTTTGCATAGTACAGGAATAATGAAATAATTGCTTGAACAAACAATCTAAAATTGGCCTACACTATTTTATTTTGGAAAATATAGATCTATATTTACACTCCTTTTTGAAGGTTTATTAAAAAATAATGTATCTTTAACTTTTAAGTATTTCGGGCCTCCAAAAATAGGGTTAGTTTAGTTAGATGCTCTATGCTGTGCAAATAGTTTAAAAAAACATAAAATCCCACAAACGTTGCTGTGGTAACAACTGATGATTAATTACTGTGATTAATATGTTGTCATAACACATCAAACAATGATATGTGGAAAAGACAAGGACCAACTGTAATAGAAGCTTTATGCTGATTGCTGAACAACATGTTGAGTGTCTTATTTCCTCATATAACAGGCGAGTTACGCAACAGCCGTAATTTGATCCGAGAGGATTAGACAACACACGGGGTGTTTATGTAAGTCCTGGCGGCATTGCCGTTTTCCAGATTGCTGCCTCCCATTAGGGGCAGATTTAAATACATTACAACAATGAATCAGTTTCAACCATGAAGTCTCTCAGGAAGTATACAGTGTATATATAAGAAGAATAGACCCTGGTTTTCCACTGGTCTAACCTCAGGAGTAAGTCAGTAAATCACGACCTGAAAATAATTTAATTTCCGAACCATTATAATGTATTTCAGTAAGCAATGTCTGTTCATGGACTGTTCAAAACACTACCCTATAAAATTATCTTTTCAAATGTTGCAAAGCTGAGGGATTTAAAAAACATAGGCTACATAGCAACCAACCTATCTACCTAACTAATGATTCAGATGTTCTCTGCAGTTCTAACATTAGTTCAGACTAGTCTACAGTATGACATGTGATAACATTCAGTGTCGCCTTGTTTCTGGCTGGAAGCTTAGATATCCCATGGTGCCATGCTCACACCCCTGTGATGTGTTACCAACAGGGACTGGCGGTTGACTGGCAGTTTGGCAGTTTGGCAGATGCCACTGCTCTGGCTCAACCCTGTGTGTCCACCCGCTGATTGTTGGATGGTATGGTATGGCAGGTATGGATGCAACAAAGACTTCAACAGCACCGCTATTGCTTAGACTATGCTAGAACATCTCCAAGCGTGTCTAAGGTGTGTTGGAAACCTATTCTACACCTTTAGATTCAGTGCTAAGCCGAAACGAATATAGTCCCTCACAACAGTGTTCTAATAAGGGGAAACCTAGGTCTAGAGTCCCATAGGTCTTACCTTTGTTTGGTGTTGACCTCAGTCATTGTATTTGTCACGTTAGGGACCTAACTTCTAGTTCCAGCTTCTATGGCCAAGTCCCTTCATACAAAAACATTCATATAAGGTACAATGCCATAAAGCATTGTAGATTTTTAAATTGCAATACGATTGCATTTTAACAGCATGCAACAGCAAGCTACACTATTGCTCTTCATTTAACAGCTTCTGGACGTTCTCATAACAGTCATCAGATCAATCTTTAGGTAGGTTTAGTGTACACAATCAAAACAATGTTATGTCTTATAAAGTAGGTAATTATAGGCAGGTGTCTTATAGCAGTACACTGCTATATTTGCATTTGGGCAAATCTACAAAACAATTATATATATATAAATAAAATTGTTTTACATATACATTTAACCTATATATATATATATAGGGAGAGAGAGAGAGAGAGAGAGAGAGAGAGAGAGAGAGAGAGAGAGAGGGGTTAAATGTATATGTCATGTAGGTGTATAACACAAGTTATTGCTATGCTCACTGGAAGCCAGATAAACAGAAAGTTTGAGTTATAATTTAAGCCCACAGGGGCTTTTCCACTCAGCATGTTGCCACTCAAGGGTTAATAGTTAAAGCAGCTAACAAGCTGAATATAGCGTGTACTTGTACAGAGGATTACACAGCGTATGTCTGTGTCTGATTGTGTGTCTGTCTGTACCAAGCCTGTCTGTGTTTACACCATATGTAGTGCATTCTTTCTAATGCTTCTAATTCCAGTGCACTTTCTGTGTGGTTTGAGCAGAAAATGATTGTTAGTTCACAGAGTCAGAGTATGCCTGATTTACACAAATAAATAAAGCATAACACAAGCTAGTGAACGTCAAGACTAAACATTTCCGGCATGCAGGGCTTTACTGGTTTCTTATTGAGTGTTATATTGTAGGGACATTGCTATTATATTGCTTTATCATCTATATGTGCATAAAAGAAACTGAATAGTTTTGTCATTGTGCCATGTTGGAATATTGTGGGTAGAAACCTAACTGTCCTAAACAATATGAAAACTAAATATAACTAAATCGAATCAATAAAGATCTAAAACCAAAATGTTTCCACATTGAATTTCAATCATGGTGGTGTTTCTTCTGGGTATTTAATAATAGCTCAGGGAAGAAATTGCAAACATTTTTGCCATTTGCCATGAGGATGGTTTACCATTTACACTTTGCCGCCATTGTTGTGTGACGTCAGACAACTGCTTTTCCATTAAGTCGAGGTACATGGATTTGCTCCGTAGGAACTCCGACTTTGAGTGGCGTTCCATTGTACTTTTTGTAGTAGGAGGTCGTAAAATCTAGACTTCTGAGTTCTCTGGAATTCAAAACTTTTCTCTAAAGCTGGCTTCAAAGCCTGAGGCAATTCCAAGCTTATATCAAGGATCGTGTCTTTACTACACACACCTGCGCATTACGTTTTAATTTATCCATTTCCAATCAAATGAATAGGCTAACCAAAATAAATAAACAAATAAATAAATAAATAAGACACTCGACTCTTGACCAGAGTGAACAGCTAATTTGTGCATACGATTATCAAATGCATACATCAATTGTAGTTTTTGTCAAAAGAGTGAGGGATTTATGCAGGCTAACAAACATAAGTGGGGGGTGGCAATATGCACAGATGGGGAATGTAGGGGGAGGTGTAAAGAGGAGTGCCAACCAATCAGCATTCAATTGTTGGAGGGACAGATGCTCCTCCAAGAAAATGTTTTACAGTTTATTATTTACAGTTTATTATATCATACAGTAGCCTACATACACCCTTCCAATATAGGCTACTCAAAACAGGAGGAATAGATATTACACAGTATAGACTACCCCTCTGTCATGTTTTGCTTATTCAACTCCCCATAAGGGTTAGAGTTAGAACACAACATTTTAGCAGCCTAAATAAATCCTTTAGACGCTGCTGTGTTTTCCTGTGACAGCATGTTCCATCCAGAAACCACTCTAATCTTATGCAATACCATTACCTCAGAGTAAACCAAATGCTTAACGCTAATAGCACTCATCAAAGTAATACCCTCTTGATTTTACACAAGTAGCTAGGCTATTTTAGGTAACAAGCACAAATATATATATATATAAAAAGAACGTATCTGCATTATCTTTTGCAATATTCTCAACAGAGAGCAAAGTCCGACAACTTAAATTGGGACAAATAGGCATAAGGGTAATATTTCACTTTAAAACACACTGCCGCCTCAGAATGTGTCATGGCTAAATGTTATAACGTCACATGTATGAACCATCCAACAGACACTATAGTAGTAACTGATGCGTTCTAGATTATTTATGTAAAAAAAAAAAGTATGGTTTATTGAAGGCCTTTGCAAGCAATAATAAAAACACAATTGAACATATGGCTATTGACACAATGGATCCAGGATGTGGAATTTTAGCTACATTTTTAACGCCCTTGAATGGAGCAACAGCAATTGCCTACATAAATCGCTCCATTATAACATAATGGAAGCAATAAAGAACTGTACGTATCTAGTTTATTTCTCTCACTTCCTTTTTCTCTCTCTCCCCTCTGCTCTCTCTGAGACTTTCAGAGATCAGCAGGGATTTCAAGCGGCCGAATGCAGTAGGCTACCATTAACAAACCACTGCTCACACTGTAGCCTACAGTGCCTACCGTTTAAATCGGGTCTTGTGCAGGTCAATTCCTAGCATGGTTCCCTCCCCGTCATGCGCCGCCGCATCGCAAAAAGTAACACGATCTATGTAAAAGAAAAAAAGAAAGAAAAAACAAAGTCCGGTATAGTAGCTACAAAGTTCAGTCCAGATCACAACAGGTGGAGGGGAGGACGTGTTCCCAGTCCAAAGTCCCCCAGCTATACCATCGTGCTCTTCTTCTCCCGGTAGTCCGAGTGCGGAGGGTCGTGGTAGGTGGCGACCACGTTGGCCGCGTCCCACCCCGGCGGCGCCGGCGAGCTCTGCATCACGACCAGCCTGATGGGGGACTGCGTAGGACGGGGCTCCGGCGCGTACTCCTTGGTGGGGTCCTTGCCCCGGCAGTCGTACATAATGCACGAGATGAGGAAGACGAGCAGCAGGATCGCGTAGCTGGCGATGAGGATGCACAGGTTCAGCGTCACGGGGTCGATCTCCTGGAAATTCTCCAGAAAACCCATGGCGCCCGCTTCATAATGCGCGGCGGGGACCGCGAGGTGGTGGCTCGGCTCAAGGGGACGCTTTGCTGAACCGGACAAGGGTGACAGCTGGGAGCTCTCAATAGCCCTTTCAATCTCTCCCACGCACTCGCCCCCCCCCCTCTCTTTCTCTGTCAAACTATCTCTATCATAATCTCTTTCGTTCTCTCTCTTCTTAGCTGTCCCAGGCCGTTAGAACTCGGATATAAGCGTTTGATGCGTGCGGCTCTGTGGTGCTTTAATCCCTTGGTAGCCCATAGCAGTAGTGGTATAGTGTAGTAAGCCTACTTTAGCTAGTTTTAATAACTTGCCAGAATGAATGTGCTGTCGAGTGGATAAACTACAAGATCTCTCGTGTGAAGATTGGAAAACGTATGGCTTAGCCCTGGTAAACATATCGTTTTGTAGGCCTATGCATAATGTGAAGCGGCAATTTAGCGTGGCTGCGCTGTGACTGAGGTGGGCTGGGCGGATAGGTCAGGTGGTAGTTGGAAAGTAATAAAGGTTACACTGCATTAAGGAAAGAGAGTCGGAAGAGATTGAGAGGTGGGACTGAAGTCGGATCAACATCTGATAAGGTTTCGATCAGGGGATTATCTAGTGGTCTATGTGTTGGACTCCCAGCCAGTAGGGGGCAGAATAGTACAGTGGTCTAGGTGTGTGTTCGAGCCCGAGTTGGCCTACCTGTAAGCATCCTTGAGCAAGATGCCTAACCCTACCTGCTCCATGTTATAGCACCATGTAATTGTAAGTCGCTTTGGATAAAAGTGTCTACTAAATTACCTAATTGTAGATAGAAGATGGCAAGGTGTGGAATATAAGGGCAAGATCCACAATTTGCCTCAGTTGAGGAGGAAAAATCCGATGCTCCAATGCCTTACCTGTGCCATTGCAGGTGCTCTCCACATTGGGGTTTTGGCCACCAGGCCTTTTCAGTTGCGAGATCGTGCATAGGTCCGGTATCTCACAGCCTAGAGACAAGTAGATCTATGCCAGCAGTCCCTTTCTCGTCAATATAGTCAGCGGGGTAAACTCTGCACTACACGCCAGAGAAAGTGTGCAACATCATATTGGCCTGTGGGGTTCTGCACAATATTGCTTATGATAATAGGGTGCCACTTGATTTGCCAATGCATCCAGATGAGCATATGCCCAGAGAGCCGTGGCCAGCACAGACCCAACTAGGGGCTATACCAAGGAGACAGGACCTCATTCGTCGCTTTTAAAAAGGTAAAATGTTATTTGCTAAATGTTTTTACCAAGGGCAGGCTATTCAATAGAAACAAGACCATGCAAAACATTTAGTCAGATTTATTTTTCATGGATCCTTTAATGCCACTTTTGAGGCTTCCATATAGAGCCAGTTGGTTTGACTGGACTTGAGATGTTAATGTTCCAATCTCTATGTCTGAGGAGTTCCTCTTTTTTGCCGGGTTACGTTTAGCCTTGTCGTAAACTCTAGGGGCGAGGCCTCTAAACTGAGAATATTTAGGGGCGTGATATATAAATGACAACGTTTTAGCTTCCAGATTTATCATCGCCCGATCATTCACCCTGGGATTGGCGAGATACAAAATGTTCATGAATGATAACCACCTGGAGGTCTCGCTACTGATGTTCTTATGACTTCCCATTCATTGTTTTGGATAATTTTCTTTGATACTTTCATATCCAACACAAAACCACCTCATTGCTCACTAAAGAGTGAAATACTATTTCATAGCCTTCTGCAATACTTTTATTATTATAATAATCGTGTTTGCAACTTACTGGCAATGGAAACAAAAATACAAGAAAATTATACTCACGCATCGAGGAAAAGTGCAACATCACTCTCAAATGCTATTCCGTTAACATCTTTTAAATCTCTCCATTGGGGGAAAACATGTCCAATACCCTTGTTTTGGCTAGCTAACCCTCATCAAAATTAGAAAATACATCATGTCAGGGTATATCGTTAGCAGTGGTGTTAAAGAATTCAGAAGGGACCCGTTTTAGGTGAGTAAGAGATTTTGATCTCACTTTTTTCTGTTACAGTAATACAGAACTCTATAATGGACTGATTAGATTTTGGTCATAAAACAATCGCAGCTGGAAAATAAATTAACCAATTGAAATCACTTAAACAGGGAAATTCTTATGTGGGACTGCTGTAATAATGATATATGACTACATTGACTATTATTTTTTGAAACAGCAGGTCTATGATAGTGTGGCAAAAATAAAGATTTCCCTTTAATATTTAGAGCGAAGTGAGCAGGTGTGTGACAGACCGGGGGTGGACACCACAAGTAAACCTAGGGGAATATTTGAGAACGGTCATATAAGCTACCAACTGCTAACTCTGGTCTTTCCCAGGTTGTTGATTCAATGTCAAAATAATAATAATAAATATATATATTATTATTGTAATGTTATCATCAAGGCTCATCTCTAGCATGAAGCCACTTGTGTCTTTTGAAGCCTTTAGAGCAACTGAATCTCTTCCCACACTGTTGGCAGTTGTAAGGCTTCTCTCCAGTGTGGACACGCAGGTGTTTCTGAAGGCTTGACAACATAGTGAAGCTCTTCCCACACTGCAGGCATTGGTAAGGCCTCTCTCCAGTGTGGACACGCTGGTGTGTCTGGAGCTTTGAAAACTGACTGAAGTTCCTCCCACACTGTTGGCAGTGGTAAGGCTTCTCTCCAGTGTGGACACGCTGGTGTCTCTGGAGGTTTGGCAACTGACTGAAGCTCCTCCCACACAGTTGGCAGTGGTAAGGCTTCTCTCCAGTGTGGACACGCTGGTGTATCTGGAGCTTTGACACCTGACTAAATCCCTTCCCACACTCTTGGCAGAAGTGAGACTTGGCTCTTTTGGGTTTGCTTCCAGAGGGTTTGATTGGCTGAGAGACAACAGAGGAGTGAAGCGCTCTGTCTTCAGTCTTAGTTTCACTCAGGTCTGAAGAGACGGACTGTGTTGACGGTTCCTCTCTATAATCACTCTCACTCTGGATGAAGACAGGATTAGTGACCTTGGTATCAGTCTCATTCAGGCCCTGAAGCTGCTCTCCCTCCTGACTGGTCCAGAGTTCTTGTTTCACTTTAATGTGGGTGAGTTCTGGTTCTTTCTGGTCCAGACTGGGGCTCCACGCCCGTTTACAGACCAAGAGTTGTTTGGCATCTGGAGGGAAGCAGATGGATGCATTATTCAGCAGATGATTCTATATTATTATCTGTGCTATGTCGAGGCCTATGTTATCAAATTACCAGTGTTAATGTCAAGTCAAAACAGTCCAAAATATAAGCTGGTAACAGTGTTTGACCCTAAAGTGTCTGAAAAGAACCTTATGGAGGCGCATGCAATTCTCAGCGGGCAGGCAGATCTCGGCATAAGAATTCACATTCTATATGATTTGTATATGTTTACACAAGGTATATGTTTTTACTTTAATGTTTATGTAAACAAATTGCATAATGCTGCTAATTTAATTTGTGGTTTTCCATATAAAACTTGGTGAAATTATTTCTGTGTGTGTATCAGTAGTTTTTGAACAATTTCAGTACATTTCATTTTGGGGGGTAGGATATTCTAGTGGTCTAGGTGTTGGACTCCCAGCCAGAAGGTTGTGGGTTTGAGCCCCAGAGTTGGCCTACCTGTAAGCATCCTTGAGCAAGATGCCCAACCCCTATCTTCTCCATGTAATAGCACCGTGTAATTGTAAGTCACTTGGGATAAAAACGTCTGCTAAATGACCATACTGAACATTTTGGTCACTGTAATCATGGGGGCATACAGTACATGTATCACACAATTTTATGTGGTCCAGACCCTGTTTCCTTAAGAGGAGTGGACTGTATATATATTTTAGTTTGCACACTTCCAGACACAAGCGTTCACATTTTGTCTTCCATGCCCTTCATGCACACCAGTGTAAGGAGATCGAAGACTGGAACAACAACAAACCTTCCTTTCTCCATCTCTTCTCTGACGTCAAAGTGTTTAAACCTGGCTCCTTCCAATCATCATCTCCATCTTCAGTCTTAGTTTCACTCCGGTCTGAAGAGACTGACTGTGTTGACGGTTCCTCTCTATAATCACTCTCACTCTGGATGAAGACAGGGTTAGTGACCTTGATATCAGTCTCATTCAGGCCCTGAAGCTGCTCTCCCTCCTGACTGGTCCACAGTTCCTCTTGTTCCACTTTAATGTGGGGGAGTTCCGGTTCCTCCTGGTTCAGACTGGGGCTCCACGCCTGTTTACAGACCAAGATCTGTTTGGCATCTGGAGGGAAGCAGAAAATACCCACATACAACCATTACAAATAATGTCACTTGCATGATTGCACTGGCTAAAAGTTCACAAAAGTATCACACCTTCCATCTAGCCCTATTCACTGCTTTTAGAAAAGGTTAATAATAATAATATACAAAATAGATGTAGAAGTTGGAAAGTAACCACCCAGCCAGAAGGTCATGGCCCTGGAGTTTGCCTACTTCTAAGCTTTCTTGAGCAAGATTTCAAGATTTCTTAGACACCCAGGGGTGGCAAACACCCCTGGATGTGGATTAGGACACAAATAAAGAGGAGGCTGGACTTCATGCAATCGAGGTTTGTATTGTTGGAAAGAGAATAATTGACCCATCAACCATAATGCATCATAATAAATGTAGCATGATAAACTGACAAGTAATGACATCCAAATGAATAGCTTTGTAATTTATAACAAACAAAGATAACTATTACTTATTACTTACTAAATAAATAAGATATTACAATTATAAACAAGCATATAATAATATCCCAGATTATCAAACAAACATAAATAGTGATAAATTACACAGAGAATCGTGTAAATCAGTATCTCCCTTGAATTATACATTAATTATTATAAATGGGCAAACTGCGCCATCATCTGGTAGAAACTGGCACTGCAGCGATAGAGGGCACTTAGCGGCAATTTGCGTAGTACATAGTCCACAGAATACGACGGCGAAACATGGCAGATACCTACAGTACAAATTACTTAAATTATTAAATTAAAAGATAGTTTTAAGGCAATTATCAAGAAAGGAAATGACCATGATATTCTACGGAGTTGTACAGGGTTAACAATTCGACTCGAAGCCGTGCACATGTAGGCCCACATCTGCATGAGACCACACAACTACGTAACCCAATCAACACACTAGCATGCCTATGCTTGACGCTTAATTTCACTTGAACTGAAACATTACTCACTTTTTTCCACGAACTCACACTCAAAGAAATCTTGTACAGAACACCGAACAAGCAAGCCGAACTGGTTATGACTGCAATCTCCAGCTCTGACTGGATCGACATCCTCAGTTAAATACTTCTAACTTCTGATTGGCTGATCATCCCTATGCGACTCACAGCCACCAATTACAAATAATAACCAAGAAATAATACTTATTTTAGAAGTCTTTCATACAGTGTGTTTGTAAATTATAGCCTTGGTTTGTTGCTTATTTATGTATCATCAGAACAGCTTTAATTTAAAACATTAAATCAACTTGTGACTTGTTCAGGCAGAAGTGGTGGCAATTGTTTCTAGTTACACATCATTGCTAAATGAATTGGATTCAGGTCTAGGGAACGCGAGAGCCAACCAATGGCATCAATGCCTACACACACTGGCCACAAGGCTGAGCAAGTCTGGGCACCAGAAGGAACCCAGGGCCCACTGCACTAGCGTAAGGTCTAACGATGGGTTTGAGGACTTCATCCCGGTACCTAACAGCAGTCAGGGTACCGTTGGCTAGCACGTGCGACCCTCCAAAAGGACAAGCCTCACCAGACCATCCCTGACCGGAGTCTCCAGACTCCTTCACATCTCTCACATGTGCTCAGTGTGAACCTGCAGAGTTGGCCTACCTGTAAGCATCCTTGAGCAAGATGCCTAACCCCTACCTGCACCATGTAATAGAAAGATGCACACCAGTAGCCACTCTGGAGGTGATTTCGTAGGGCTCTGGCAGTTCTCCTCCTGCTCCTCCTCGCATATCATTTTAATGATTGGTTACAACAGTTAATCTTATGATCCATTTGTAGTTATTGTTGTTCTATTTTATTGTACTTTATTTTACATGTTTTATTATTACAATTCCCTTTTTAAATTATTTTACTGTACGGTGTCCTTGGGTTTCTTGAAACGCACTTCAAATCCTGCATATTATTATTATTATCTGAAATTACAGTAGTTAATTCATTGTGTTATGGAATACATTTTATGGAATAAATTTTAAAAGGACAAAAATACATTTAGGTGTTTTAACATGTTTCTTTGATGTGTAGTCCGAAAATACATATGCCTTATCAATTTTAAATGCATTGTGGCCGAAACATTATATTTTAACTTCTTTGCAGCGTTAAATTATAATCATTCTACAATGATCAAATGTGTCCAGACCTGCTCTGTGTAAGTTGATGTAAGGCTTCAGAGCAATATCCAGCAGTCTGTAGCGGTTAATGTTTTGTTTGTACTTCCTTAGCACTCGTTCAACTCCAACCAATATCTCGCCTGCAGCCGCTGCCAGTCTCTCTTTGACAAACACTTTGACCTCTTCTACTCCACACGGCTTCTGGGATTGGTCCAGAACAACTAAAATCTCATTTCCAGCTGCCACAAGCTGCTCGTTTACTGAGCATCTCAAATAATTTAATTCACACATTCCCACTACGTTACTCAAATAAACTCCCTTTGTGCAGATACAACCAACGCAGATATATAGCTCAACAGTGAGGTTCCGGAAGTGAAAATCACATTTATATTCTGAATAGAGGATTATATTATGAGCAATAATGTCGTAACCATCCAAGGTAGAATTACCACGAGCTATGAGTTTGTGAAACGATGGTATATTATCGTGTAGAAGCTACAAGTTCGTATAATATCAACCTTATTTTAAGAAAAACATGTTTTATGCGCGATGTTACGGATCAGCACTACATTACCCACAATCCTAAAGTGTGGAAGCTACGTCTCTGATTGGTGGAGCTCGCTGTTACATAGCCTACCATGGACCTGCGAACGTCATATATACTTCCTGGGGCCTATTCCATAAAGCGCGCTAAGAAAAGCTGGGATTAAAGTCCAAAACCTGACTTGAATGAACCTAACATATCACTTAACAAAAGTTCAATTAAAAAAAAATGTTTTAAATATATTAAACACATTAAGTATAGCCTACATTTTTAAACATGGTTTCCTATCGGGAAAATACAGGATAGAGGCATATATCCTGCAGTAGGCTATGGACTTATAGGCTACACTACATTTCTGGTCAATATTTTTGCAATCGTAGACTACTGTTAACTTTTTATGTAGCTATTATCATTCTATTAGAATAATTTAGATTGAGAAATTTTTTGTAACATATGCCTAGTATATTTAACGTTTGATATCACATAAATATAGTCTAGCCTATAAATATGGAGAACACTGACAAATTTGAATATCTGAAAATGTGTTGTAAAAAGAGTGCTGCAGGGGTGAAGAAGGAAAACGCATATAAAAAATAGTGTTTTCAGAGATTTGAATTTTTTTCAGGCTTGCAAAACCTTTTTTAGTTGATTTCAAGCTTTCAAACACTGAGTTTCAACCTTTCAAAGCTTTTTTTCAGCTTCAAATCACGGCATGATATTCATCCCATAGGATATGAATAGCCTACATCTGCATTTTAATAAGAGTGTTACAACACTTGGCTATGCAACGTAAAGTAGCCTATTACATATTCATGATGCGCTTACATAGGCTTTTAGGGCACAACGATAGGCCTACATAAATTTACGTATAGGGTTTTCGTAACAGAAAGGTTATAGGCCTAGTTATTTGAGATTATGTGACCATGATGGTGAAGGTATAGCCTACCAGACTTGTTATGTTGACACGAAGAGACAAGGAGAATTTGGACTTCAGTCTTATAAATAAGGCAAATTTGTGTTGTTAGGGTATAGCCTACACGAAAAACATTTTTATCCTAATTTTCGATTCAGTGCACAATATTTAATTCTAGATTAAGGACACATCCACCAAAAAATACAAAATGAAAGTGCAATGATAGAACGATAGAAAGACATAACTGTTTTTCCGATTATAGAAATTATCTGGCCGTTATATACACTGTAAAAAAAAAAACTGTATAAAAACGGTAATATTCCGGCAGCTGGGGTGCCGTAGAAATACTGTGAAATGACGGTAAATAACTATCTCATAAAAATACAGTAATTTTCCATAATACAAATACAGTTTGTAGCTTTAATTTTACAATAAATCTTATGTAATTCTTCAGATTTTAAATGTTTAATGAAGGATATTTACACCTGTAAAAACAATTAAATTACCTATAAATATGGTCGAATACTGCTATAATACAAATAATCAGGCTTGAAATTGCATAAAAGTGCCGTTATTAGTTAAATTTTATTACTTAATTTTACAGAAGAATATTGTTTAATGTAAAAAAAATTTTGGTATACTACTAGTTTATTAGTTTTATACTTCTAACCCACTTTTTATTTCATGAAAGTACACTTCATACATAGTGTACGTTCATCAAGTGGGTTGGGTCATTCTTTGGAGAATGACAATGCTTTAGCTCTCTGAGGCAAATACCTTTCAAATTGTAAGAGCACAAACAGCAGTATTTCAGTTTTTACCAAACAGTTAGGTCATTATCATTCACAATGATAGTCACGTTCACGGTGCATAATAACATTAAATGAATGCAAGAATTAACTTACACAACACAAAGACCAAATGATGAACAGTACAAATACACTTCTACTAAACACAAAAAGAGTGTATAAACTAAACAATAACGAATTAGGGCTAATCAACAGTCTGGGTAATCCCGCTAATCCACCCCCATCAGGCTACAGTATAGTAAACTACTAGTTCAATAGTTTTTATACTGCAAGTACACTTGTAAGTTTTCTTGTGAAATGTACATTGTACTTATAGTTTACAATTTATTTATCATTTTTGCACGTCAAAGTACACAACTAGGTTTCTAAATAGGCATTATTTTATATACTTGAAATATACCTTTAACTGTACTTTAAGTAGACTTGGAATTACCTCACATGTACACTACCAGTGGCCTACACATATACATATACACAAGACAAATTTGACAGTTTTATCAGTTTTAAATAAAAATAAAATTAATTTGCAAATATATTTGAACACTATTTTTATGCAAAAAAACAACAATTTCCTTTTAAAAAAACAGAAATGTTATGGTTATTCACAGCTACAGGTTTTACAGTTTTACAAATTCACAGTCTATCTTTGTAATTTTATTAATATTTTCAAGTATTAAAATACAGGAAAAATCTTTAAGTAAAATTCCATTAAATTACAGATTTTTTTTTACTGTGTAGCCTATAGCCTAGGCCCTACCCTACATGGCCCAAAACGTCAAAACATGATTATTTCCCCCTTGAAAAGTTACCATTTCTGTTATAATTTTGTTCTGGCAGACACAAAGTCCAGTAGCTGATCGATGCCCTCTAAGTCTATATGCTGTCTCACCCCACTAAAATTGTATCAGGAAACGGCAAACAACAAGTGCTTAAATCGTAGACTACATTTAGTAGGCCTATTGCTGAAAGCTTTGCATATCTAATGAAAATGTGTGGGCTCATGCATATCTATTGTCATTTTACAATTTTTACAAAAACTAAATGTAGGCTATCAGATTTAAATAAAGCTATTATATGTTAATCAAGCCTGGCTTGTTTGAGTGTGAAAGAACAGGCTGGTCGATAGGTTTGTAACTAAATTTCTACCGTCTGTAAACGTACAGACATCTATAGCCTACGTAAAAAATATAGTCTGCAGACAGCATTTGCGCCTGTAGGCCCACACGTAGCCTAACCTAAACGTAAAAAGATCGCTTGTAGGCTACGTAAAAAAACACATACATTTTAACCTTTATTTATACAGTCTATGGTTTTGCCAAGTGATATTTTTATGCGTGAAGGCAACATTTTTTAAGACGTTTTTGGCCCCGATTGTAGGAGCGCATAGCCCAATCCAGTGAATCGTCACCACGTCCCTCGAATCACTCTGCAGGGAATTTATAGCAACTTAACCTCAATAAGGGCAAAACTATGTTAATCAGTATTAGTAACAATAACTGTAAGAAAAAACGCCATTCCGTGCTCCTAATAACTTTATTCATGTAACGTTACACCCGGAGAGCGCTGCAGATGCGAGCAGTGACGACGCAACATCGCAGGACTCTGGTTTCCTAGCAACCAGTCGATACACAACAGTTAACGATGGTGTCTATCGGAAACAATTGAGAATGAAGAAAAATAACAAATGAAAAAGTCTAATGTCTAATGAAAAAGAAAAATGCAGGAAAGACACATGTCAAGATTCGTACTAGCTGGTATGATCTACAGTTCCCTACATTACCCAGAATAGCTATAACTTGCAAACACAAGAGATGCTAAATTTCACCAAAATTTTGGAGCGAGATTGCGCGTTTTTGGGGGCGACCCAAAATTGCAATGTTTAAGTAAGCGAAACTTTCGCCTGGCATACAAACATAATTGAAACATGAAATTATTAACAATGAGACTTTGAGGATTCGAGAGACGTTTGAATGATACAAATCTGTTCAGAATTAACGTTATGTGTGTACCCTAGGCCTAATTTAAGCTACTCAGTGACGTGCCAGAGCGCTCTGCCTCACAACATGGAGGAATGACCCACAGTCTCTACACAGTCTCCACTAGCTATACTTAAATCCCCTTAACATTACTAGCTCAGTATCAATTAGATCACAGGCAAGTGATTTTGTTTAGGGGTATTTTATTCTAGGATAATAAAAACACAATTGGAATGATCAAAAATGAGGTGGTTACTGGACCTTCCGCTTCAGGTGAAAGACAGCATTCAGCTCACAGTAGCCCTTATATTTTCATCGATTCAAATCGAGAATATTGCACCCTCATTCCGCCTTGGAATGGGGGTTCATTGTTCCGCCTCTGAGGTAGCCTAGTCACAGAACCGGATGATGTAGGCTATGGATAAAAGGGACACCTCTGCTATGTAACATTAGATTCAGTACAGAGTACAGAGAAAGAATCTACGTTAGGAACAACAATTGGCTCCTCACCGAGTTCTTTGCAATTACAGTATATATATATTCATATGGTTCATTAGTTAACGTTATATATTCTAAACAATATTCATTTAACATGAATTGCTGAATGTTTTTGAATCCTCAATAATTTTTTTGTACTGAAGGCCCTAAAGGCCATGAAGGCAGAAGTGAGACCATGGCAGAGGTCATTGAGACAACTGCCAGACAACTGCAGGACCTGGGTAAGAGCAAACATTGTGACACAGACCTATTGAAAAACCCCTGACTGCATGGATTCTTACCTGTGTAGCTGGGAGGCAGCGCAGTGTGTGTGTCTGTGTGTGTGTGTGTGTGTGTGTGTTTTACACTGTACACTTGTTCCTGGAGAACAAGACGCCTCACCTCTCCCTGTGAAACCT
>JAOEHI010034295.1:0-23621 GCA_025447815.1 Percopsis transmontana | reverse complement strand
CTCTCTCTCTCTCTCTCTCTCTCTCTCTCTCTCTCTCTCTCTCTCTCTCTCTCTCTCTCTCTCTGTCTGTCTGTCTCACTCCACTCTGTGTTTCCCCAGATCTCACTTGTGGTTGTCTTTCTTCTCACTCTCCACTTTTCAACACCTTTCTCACTCTCTCCATCCTAACACTCCCCTCTCTGTTCCTGCTGCCGTCATTTAGTCACACGTGCATATCATCTGATTTCACTCTCGCACACCCACACACACCCATGTAGTCATGATTTAATGTAGAACAAAAGATAGGAGGTTATTATCAATGATGCTACGCAATGATACTGTGATGGAACACAACTGGGGCCATGGATGTTAAAGTGATATTGAACTTTGATATTGATATTGAACTTAAGGATGTTTAAAGAAATGAAATGTACTAAAATTGACTTTATAGCTTCCTTACCTCAATTCCAAACACTGACGTTCACAATGAAATGTTCCATTTGAACGCTGTATTTAATACAATTATTAATTAATTGTTAAATAATTTTAATCATTAAAATATTTGTTATGGTTTTCTCAATTTGGTTTAATTGCTCTTTAAAAACAATGCATCTACCTGCAGAGTTACAATGGAACACAATGGATTCAACACAATGAATACAAAAATAACTTACTGAGAAAGTCACAAAGGATATAAAAAAATACATAAATAAATACAGTTAATCAGTTTAATTTCACTGGAATTATATTTGCAAGCCGGCACAGCTCAGTCTAGCTGGGGGTCCTTGCCATGAAAAGGATTTAGAGTCCCAGAGTTGATACTTAAGATGGATTCCTTCCTTCTCCCTGACTTATTTACACATTATGAATTTATAGCTTTCTATCTCATCTGTAAGCAGTCTTTTAGGGCAGCACTTTATCAAGGCCTTCCCTTACTAGTGTTGGTTAAAGTTGACCATGGCTCTGGTAGGCCCACCAATACAAACTGGTAATGTGTGGTACTGCAGGCACGCTACAGGAAGGACCAGGCGTCGGCCCAGCTGGCTCCTTGGATCCCTCCTGTGGACAACCTTCTGAAGGACACCACCGATGGCTCTGCCCTAGGAGCCCTTCTTCACTTCTACTGCCCTCAGATCCTCCCACTGGACGGTAAGGAGCAGGTGGAGGGAGGTGGGGCTGAATTGGTGGATGGAAGAGAGAAGATGCTGGGTATTGTGTTGGGTTTAGTGGTTGAGGGTGGGTGTGTGTATGTGTGTGTGTGTGTGTGTGTGTGTGTGTGCGTGCGTGCGTGTGTGTGTCAGAAGAGAGATGTTGACCTCTTTCAGTCTTTCACAAATGGTGTGTGCGATTCCTAATGTGTGAGGAATTAAGCAAGTCAGCAGGCTAGCTGACAAGCACCCGATCTATTGATGATTAGGGCAAAGATTAATCTTCACACAGCCATTACTAATGAAATCAGTACTTGATGAAGTCTTTGGTCACTTGGCAAACACACACGCAGGGCTGTTGTTGAACCCAACGTTAAAATCAACGCTTATCAATCAGTGGCTTCCACCAGTTTGAATATGTTAGCACGTCCTTCTGACCCTGTGATTGGCCGCTGTGATTGGTCAAACAGTTGTATGGCTTAAATACCACAACATTTTCTTACTCTACGTCATTGTATTTGCCACCACAGACTAGTGCTTTTCCAAGTATCGTCAATACAGGCACTCTAGAAACAGATGTGTTAAATCAGAAGCAGTGCCATTTCTAAATACTCTACAAGCACAGGATTGTTTGACAGGACTTACAGCTAGCCATGGCCCTCTTTGTCCTCCCAGATGTGTGCCTGAAGGACAACATGTCTCTGGCAGACAGCCTCTACAACCTGCAGCTCATTCAAGACTTCTGCAAAGAAAATCTCAACAACTGCTGCCACTTCAGCTTGGAAGACATGCTCTATGCCTCCTCTACAGTCAAGGTATTGTATCGTAACAGCTCACCGGACTCACTGTATTTTACATTATATTAGTGTTACGGAGCTTTGTCCGTTTAGCGTTTTATTATATCTTTAGGAGTTATTTCATAATGCAAAAGCTGATCTTGAAAATCATCTTAAACCTAAATTTGAAATGATGATATCAAAGTAAATGTGGGAGACTCTTTAATGCTATTAAATGGGCCCAAGCTAATGATTGATTTTTGTTTATTCTGTATATATACGAGCCCCCATGAACATTTCTTGCCAAAGCAGTTTGGAGTGATGGTAATATGATTAGAACCAGTCAGTGGACGGTCAGTAAAATGGTCCTGTGTGAGAGGGGTGAGTCATATGGTGGAATACACTTGGACAAAATAAGGTTTTGTGAACTTACTGTGCTCACCAGCCGCCGGTCAACACGTACTTTCCCTGTGTCGAGGATAAACTTATTCTTCCTTCCTTCCTTCTTTTGTTCCTTTCTTTTCCTTCCATTCCTTTCTTTCTTTTTTCTTACTTTCTTACTGTCTTTGTTTCTTTATTTTTTCCAAAATGTTTCTCTCTTTTTCCTTTTGCTCTCTTGTATATTTGACATACATTGAATGGGTGCATGGTAACAGCACAGACTCACCATGTTGGTGATGCAAATAGGGCACCCAGGCTGTACCCTAGATTCACTGTCTGCCCTACTCTACAGTATGTCTTGCTGTTTGAAAACATAGGTATGTAGGCTGCATTCAATCAGCCGCATGTGATGCATAGGGGAATTTTAAGGCCATTGTAAACATGTAAAGTAGGTCTCTTTGTGTGTGTGTGTGTGTTGGTGTGTGTGTGTGTTGCAATCAAGACAAAGCTCTCTAAAGTGGTATGTTGATATGTAATCTAAGTAAGCCCTGATGACTGCTGATGTCTCTGTTCTAACAGAATATGTTTACTTAAAGTAATAGGTGTATGCCCTATTCAACTATTGACCAAAAAGTACTGATTGTAAGTCCTTTGGATACAATTGCTGTAAATGTAAATCTAAAACACATTGTTGTGGTACTTCTCTTCAGTAATTCAGGGTTATTATCAGACACTAAAAGATTTTTTTAGAAGCGCTTTTTTTTTTAGTTGTGTTCCTGCACAGTATGTCTATGTCTATCTGTATGATTGGTGTGTCTGACAGATGGGATGCATGTCTCTATCCAGGACTATATAGAGAACTGGTTACATGGAATAACCTTGACCCAGATTCCAGGTTCAACCTTTATAGCTGTAAGTTGTGGCTCTTCATGCTAATGGAGTAATTTGGTTAGATTAATATACATAAATGAATCCCTCAATGGGTTGCCACCGGGGGGCAGGTAGAGGATCTTACTTAAGGATACTCACTAACCTTTACACTGAAGCAGGGAGGGAATGACAATACATATTAAAGCAAGCAAGACAGAGTAACAAGGGGTAAGAGATGACATCAGGAGAAAATGGTTTTGTGGAAGAATATGAAGACTGGAGAAATGATTAGAACATAGAATAGAGGTCACAGTCAGCCGTTAGCAAGACCAGACATGTTTAGGCTGGCTCACAAACAGACACACACGCATGCACACACACACACTCGCCATTTATCCATGTAACTCTTCACGCACGCCAGTCCTACTGGCTTCTCACATATTTACTGTTTAATTACATGTTCCTCTGTATAGCTCAATTGTTAGACACTTAAAATAAAACATACTCTTACTTGGTATAGCCTGTAGTGCTTGTTCCTATTTTAACCGCCCAGACAGCAATAGAATACATATATTACCCGTGGCAATTCTTTCCTAATGGGCACCAAGGTAGTAAATCACGTCAATTCTCGGCCATTTACCCGCTCTTCGTTTAATTACTTTGCCATGGATCTAAATTACCATCTGTGGATCCATCCCTGGGAAGCTACATTTATGAGCTAGTGGGGCTTTCCCTTACTTTTGTGTTGATCTAGCCATAGGTTTGCAGCAGACATGCTGCGGTTTCCTCAAGGAAAGCAATTAGCACTCTTTGTTTCTGACTCCCTACAATATGTCTCTCAGTCAGATGCGCTGTTATTTGCAGTCTAGAATAAGACCACCATCTTGATGAGTAATAGCATATATTAATCCTGTCTCGTTTCAAAACAATCTAATGACATGACAATGAGGAACACAAACCAAACACTGTTATGTTTTAACATATGTATATGTTAAAAAAGGTCAAGCATAAATAAATGATACATTTATATAATGGTACATTGCCTTATATAATGTACCTAATTCACAATGTATACATATTAGGTATCTGTACAGCAGAAAAGATTAGATTCTGGCCAGTCTGAGTAAGTAATTATTGTAATGTTTTTTTGTGGATGTAAGATCAATTCTAAAACTTGTCATTGCAATGTCAGGATGTGAACCCTGAGTATGGGCACTTTTGGAAATGTTTTCAGCAGCCATCCTGTGTTTATACTGGCCAACCCTGATGGCAACAGATCAGGAGAAAGCTTTACAGATAAGTCTGGCTGGCTGCTAAAGCTAGCTTAATCAACCCTCTGTGTGCGTGTGTGTGTGTGTGTGTGTGTTCTATCTGTCCGGGGAGGGGGGGGCTCTGTTACCGTCTATGCTGAGTGGATTACCTCCACTCCACCCCCACCTCAGCTTTGTTCAAATAAGCACCAATCAGCTCCAGGACGACACCCTCGGACAGTCACCAATCTCATAGATCTGGCAAGGCAACATGCCTGGCAGCCCATGAGGTGGCTCAGGGGTTGGGGTGGGGGATGGACGTTAGAAGATAGTGTGTGTGTATAGAATATTATTAATAGATGACACACACACACACACACATACACGTGGTATGTCAGTGAGGTAGTACAACGAGCAGATTGGTGAGGAGGGGTGAAGAAAAGAAAGGTTGGTCTGATGACATCACACCATCTGGGCAGGAGACAGGAGAGCCTCTCTCTCTCTCTTTCTCTCTCTCTCTATCTCTCTCTCTGTCTCTGTCCATCTCACACAGAAGACGGTGCCTTAGAGCCTGAGTACAACTAGAGGTAACTAGCTACATGCATGCTACATGCTGGTGCCAAGGGAGTGCACTTCTGGCTGTTAGTGAAACAGGGATGAACGATTGTTGTTTTTGTAGCAATAAAGCGCTCTGTTGCATTAACCAGACTCATGTTGCTAGAGTATGCTAATAGCGGCGGCAGGCAGCTTTGTTCCGTGTACTAAGTTGTCTGCAGTACAGCTTTTCTCAGAGTTTTGCTGCTCTGCATATATGGCAAGCTGGATATATAATCTCCCATCCTTGTCCTTGTGTCGTTGGCTACCTCGGCCTTTCCCTGTTTGCTTTTACTGAGGTTCAGTGGACGAGACGTACTGCTGACGGGCTAAATCACCCGCTCCTGCTTTAGCGCTGAGCCAGGGAACATTGTCTTTGTCTGGGGACCGTAGTAACCTAGAAGGGGTGACTGCTTCCTCAAGGTCACTCCCGATGCGTTGCACATGCATATGAGCGCACGTGTGTGCTTTTCTGAGAGAGTATCATCATGTGGGTGCGCAGTTCAATGACAGGTATCTTCTGTCTTTAGCTGTTAAGTAAAAAAAAATGAATACAGTGTGATGGTTTAAATTATTGAAGTGAAAATATTTTTCTTTCTATAACTTATTGAACATCAGATTGTAAGACCCGGTCCTTGTTTAAATGCCACATTCGGATGTATAGTCTTTGTTGTGCAGACAGTATCTTCAGGAAGGTTGACCACCCACTGTATGTTGACCCGTTTTCTGGCCAAGGCACAGATTGGCCATAATGGCTAAAATCCCTGCAGCTCTGACCTGATCTCAGTAATCCATGGCAGGCAGGTGATTGAGGCTAAAAAATATTGGTGACCATCATGATTTGTCTACCCACATTTGAAATTAGGCCAATTGGCCTGCTCCAAAACCTTGGCCCAAGGTACGTTAATATAAAATGGCAGATTAACCATTAGCATTTCATAAGGTGTCCAGTCTTGATGTGACATCAGTGATACTGAAATATTGTTACTGAACTATTGTGTACCTGACCCAAAAAATATGGTAGTGTGATCGGCTAAATGTAGATCCACTATTACTGTTACAGATACGGTATTAGAGATTTACCTCATATTTACCTGATAGGTCTTAACAGAGACACCTAGTGGGCATAAAGGTACACTGCACGTGTGTGGCCTACTGAGATGCCGTGCCAACAAATAGTTTAAAAGGTTGTACTAACCTTGTATTTACCACCTATGCAATACGTTGTGTAGAGGAACCTAACTTGGTGGTTTGTTGGTTTGTTACTAATCTCTGTCTTGCCTTTTCTTTGTTTCCCCAGAATAACTACCTGGCGTTTATGGCTGAGCTGTTTTCGTGGTTTGAAGTGGTCAAACCATTATTTGTCAAACCAAGAGTTCTGGATAATGAAGTCACAGGTAGGCTTCAAAAGTACAGTTGAATATGATGAGATAATATGATATAACTAGATTTCTCAATATTGTATTGAAATTGACTTAAAGAGGCATAAAGAGACATTTAGAGGCATATACGAGAATAGTCTAGTGGTCTAGGTGTTGGACTCCCAGCCGGAAGGCCGTGTGTTCGAGCCCCAGAGTTGGCCTACCTGTAAGCATCCTTGAGCAAGATGCCTAACCCCTATCTGCACCATGTAAGCAGCATGTAATTGTAAGACGATTTGGATAAAAGCGTCTGCTAAAGGACCCTAATTGCAAGAATGTTATATTAAATATATTAATATCCCTTATTGTTTATATTGTTTATATTAATATCCCTTTAGAGCCACTATCCTTGTTGAAGAACATTCCAGCCATCCCTATCTCCAAGGCAACCAAGAGAAGCTTCATGGAAAGACCTCCCAGCCCAGAGAGACCCAGGTAAACCACCAAACCTACTGTATCATAATCAGCTCTGCACTCCCTCTGTTCCCCTTCTCACCTAAAATCCAATCAATTAATGTATACATTTGAAGCCATGGATTGACATTGGTGTACGTCTTGCTCTCTCTCCTTCTCTGTAGTCTGCCTCTCCGGCCCCAGCCTTGCAACTCAGGTAATTTCCTTGCCTCTCTTAAAATCTAATAACATATAATAATAATGTCACTGTTGGCCTATTAGTACTACCTTATTATTTAAGTTATTCCCTCAGTCGTCCTAGGACTGTGCCACCTGTGAGTGAGTGTCATTTGGTTTGTTTGTGTATCTAGGTGAAATCAAAAGGTCAACCTCAATGTCATTTGTGGATGGCAACATGGGAACCTGGCCTAAAGAGAAAAGGTTATTATTATTGTCTTCCTTTTTTGTAATTATTTTTAGTAAATGCCCATTAGTATGTTTGAATTTAAAAGCCTCAAATAGGAGAACTAGTAGAACCATTACAACTAGTTGTAATGTAAATAAAGCATGTAGTAGCATATTTTATGCCACTACAACAGAAAAATGTACACAAACACGTATTTGCAAGAGTAATATCCGAGCCTGTTTTTCCCTCAGATCCGGGCCTTACGGCGTGTCTTTCGACATCCCTTTTGACAAAGATGACCCGGCATCTGCCCCGCCTCTCTCCACCCGTGGGATGACCAGGTCTGCCAGCACCGACGATGGCGCGGGCTTCAAGGTCCACCACATGCCCCGCGGCATGAAGCGCACCCTGTCCTTCCAGCCGGTCAGCGGTAGGTCCGTCGGCATCGAGGAGGAGGAGGAGGTGGGGGGCTGCCCAGACGGCCTGGCGGGGACGGAAGCTGGCAAGCGTCCCAATGGCCACGGGAACGGCGTCCACCCACCCCCCTCCATGGAGGAAGCCCTGCAAATCATCCACAGCCCCAGCAGGCCCATAGCCGAGGGCATCCACAACGGCTTCTTCCTGCACAGCCAGGGCGGTGGGCAGAGTGGTGTCGGAGGTCTGGACCCGGTTTCAGAGTCCGAGTCCAAGGGGCCCCTGAGCCCCACGGACACCGCTGAGGTGGATACTGGCGTGCACGTGCGGACCGAGGACATGCTGGACGAGGACTCCTCCCTCAAAGACTGCTCTGTGAACATAGAGCTGGACATGGACACACCTAGCCCCTGTATGAGCACTCACAGCAGGTCCCCCTCCGGAGTGAGGATGACCAGCTTTGCTGAGCAGAAGATGAAGAAGATCAACCCTGCAGCCCCTGATTCGGGAAGAGGGAGCAGCACCGGGGGAGGCAGCTCCCTCAAGACCACCCCAGAAGGAACAGAGCTGGGCCTCCCGCTGTCCGTCACATGGGCCCCTACCCCCGAACACAGCCCTGTCCATCAACAGGCCACCCCGCCACCCTCTACCTCGGTTAAACTGCCGCCAAGCGACCCCGCCCAGGCCATGGCCACTGAGATGGTGGAGCTGAGGATGCGATTGGAGGAGAAGCGGAAAGCCATCGAAGCGCAGAAGAAGAAAGTGGAGGCAGCGTTCACCAGACACCGGCAAAGGATGGGTCGCTCAGCGTTCCTCGATGTGGTCAAGAGAAAGGGGGATGGGGCTGCCAGTCAAACAGAGGACGAAGGGGGCAAGGCGGGAACCAGCAGCCCTACCCTCGGAAGTGGGCGAAGCAAAGCGGACACACCCGACGGGGCGGAGCAAAGCAGCCCAGCCCCCCGTTGGCTGAAGTCCTCTGGGGGAGGGGAGGAGGGCGGCCCAGGTGTGGCACAGCCCTCCGAAGTGGACCTAGCGGAGTACACGCGCTCTATTGACAAACTGAACCACTCATTGGCCTTCCTCCAGACTGAGATGCAGCGATTGGCCCAGCAACAGGAAGTGATCATGGCCATGAGGGAGCAGCAGCAACAGCAGGCATGGCTCATCCCCCGTCCTCACGCCAACCCTTCCCCGCAGAAACACAGCAGAGTCGGGGCTGTTACTCGGTCTTCGGGACCCTCTTCCCCTGTTGAATCCCCTCGTTCGAGCCACCTCTCACCGACCAGCATCAAACGCAAATCTGCCTCTTTTCATTCGCGGAATCCGCGCACCCCTCGTCCAAGCGAGCTCAAACTTGCCCCCTACAATCGCGTCCTGACAGCCCCGCAGTCTGTCGATAGCATCCCCCGACTACGGAGGTTCTCCCCCCTCCAACCCCTGACAAGCGCCTTCATTTACATGGGGGAGAAAAAGGCTCCCGCCAACGCAGGACCCTCAGCCCCAGAGGGAGACAGGATGCAGGAGGCAGACCCCCACAGTATCAGCGCAGTCAACTCACCCCCTGACTCTCCACGCAAAGACCTCAGCGGTCAAAACAACCGAAAAGAGCAATGTGAGATCGATGCACATTTGGAAACCCAGGAAATGGAAGCTGCAAGCCAGCCCACGTGGGACGACCAGAGAGAAGGGGATGAGCAAACGTCAGCTGCAGACCTCAAACCCACGGCAGAGTCCTCTGTCTCTGAGGTGCTGTCCCACCCCGTGACAGAGACCTGCATCCTGACGCCCACAGAGAGCCCTCCGCGGCTTGGAGCCTTATCTAAGAACAGCCTCATCGAGTTTCCCCTGTCAGAACTGAATCCCCTTGGAGAGCAGACGCTGGAGGGCGGGGAAACGCAGCAGGCCGGCGCGACCGGCCAGGATGACGATCAGAAAAGGTGCCGTGGCTTCTTCTTCAAGGTAATTTCTTACAGCCTGCGTACCCAACCATGTGTAATTTAGTTTTCTCGCCAGACGAGCACTCTGAATTCACTCCTAGACCCCCACCTCATTTTTAGTTCCGCCTTCTGTTGTCACATGGAAGAAAAGATAGCTTGTATTCATAATTCAGGGTAGCTTTACCAGTATAACCAAGAACAAAATGAAAGGCTAAAATAACAAATTTAGCCACAGTGTGACACATTCTGACTGAAGCTCCAGCACGTATCTGTCCCAGTTTTTTTTTTAGCAAAGTAGCAGAACATTGTTTGTTTTCATAAAGAAAACACCCGTTTCTAAAACGAGATGATGAATATCTCCGGAACTGGGCCAGTTGAGGACAATGTCATCTTTCCATCTGCGCGTTTGATGGCTAGCTTTCTAGCTTCACTTTGATCTAGGTCACAGAACTAGGGCTGTTGTGAATAATTCAAATGCAGCTGTGGATAAGTGGGGTTGAATAGATGTTGAACTAGATTGTAGGGGTGGTTGTCTAGTGCACATAACATTTTAACCATCTAGATGAAACGAAATGAAATGTAATTAGTGTTGAAATTAGCTAGTCCACACGCACAAAATATCTATGATGTATTTACATCACTGGTACACACATGCCATGATTCGTTTAAAAATAAGTGTGATACTGAATAGTAACCGCTCACAGTAGAGGTCAAATTCCTACCCACATAATCGTGACTCAACAGGGAAAAAAAGACGAGTTACTTTCTTTAATTACTTTCTTTTTCAGCAATTATTTCCCATAGCAGACATTAAGCTACATGCAAAGGAGGGCATAAAGATTACACATTGCGCACACATAACGCTGTTCCAGACATTATGTCAGTGCCTCTGCCTAGCACTCTCTGCTTTCCTTTTGTCTCAACGATACACAGAAAGTGAATTAAAATGGAATATAACCATATTTGTAGTTTTACAATCTTACTGAACATGTTCAGATGAGATCATTTAGGATAGATTCGACACCCATCATTTTTCAGCTATGTCTGGAGAACCAAATATTTATATTATTAGTAGCATTAGTAGTCAGTTTATTTGTTTGCGCTATTTAGATATTTTTTTAATTATTATTTCTTTAATATCTATAGTATTGTCCTGTTGAGAACTGTACGTTTCTGACGGATGTTGTGTCTACCCTCCCTCAGGAGGAGGGGAAGGGGGACGACAACATGGCCCAGAAGAGAGCAGCTCTGCTGGAGAAGAGGATGAGGAGGGAGAAGGAGAGCCTGCAGAAGAAGATCCAGCTGGAGGCCGATCTGGAGCAGAAGAAAGAGGAGGCCCGGTGAGTTGACAAAGGCACTGTCCCTTTCCATCCTCACAATAAACACCCCGGTCCACTAGCTTGTTATGGGCTATACTAAGAGTTTATCAGGAGGAGGATCTTTCCATACAGCTTCATTTGGAGAAATTATTTGCGTAGCTTGTTTATCTGACTGTAAGAGAGTCAGTGAAGTTTATATCCAACAACTGCAGTGACCATGGCAACATCCAACAAATGCGTGCCTCTAAAATGAAGAAGGAGCACATCATATGTGGCATAGTGTAGCCGTTTGATTTATTTGTCATTGTTTCCCTGCCTTTCTGGGTTTAGCATGAAAGCAGAGGAGGAGCGCATCAGGAAGGAGGAGGACAAGGCCAGGAGGGAGTTTATCAAGCAGGAGTACATGAGAAGAAAGCAGCTGAAACTGATGAAAGATATGGACACTGTCATCAAACCGCGACCGGCCACCATCCCCAAGCAGAGGCGAGGCAGGCCCAAGTCTATCCACCGAGACAGCATGGACTCCCCCAAAACCCCTGTCAGGGCTGCCGCAGGTAACCATGGCGATGACCTCTACTCCTGTCACCCAATCTGTCAAGTCTGTACATTCACTTTTTCAAGGGCTCTCACAATGTGCATTACACATATTATGATGTGTAAACCGTGCATAAGGTGTTTGTGTATTTTATCTGTGAGAGCATGGATTCAGACCATCGCACCGATCGCTGCATTGCTCTATCTAGAGCAATGCAGCTAAACAGTCCAGTGTCACCTGCATTCGGGGTCGCGGTGTAACTGTCCTGTGCCACATCTCATGGTTTCACACCCAGGTTCACGCCAGAGTGTCGCTTCAGTGTCCAGCTTATCCTTGGCTTCCCTCAACCTGGGAGACGGTGACAGTGTTCAGTCTGAGAAGAGAGCACCAAGGTGAGACACTTTGACTGGTCATTCCAGGTTAAAAGTGCAATAAGAAGCATCAACATTGTGTTTACAACTACAGTTAAACACACAAATAGCGAACAAGCATAAATACAAATGATGTAAAAGAATATACTGTATATTATAAAGTTAGGTGACAGAAGAATTATTTTGCACTTATTGTGTTATTGCTTAGCGTTTTTACAGGTTACAGACTAACGACAACCCTCTCGCTTAACATGTCTTCTGTATTCTTACTGCTTCTTTTAATAACTTCTCTCCTACTGTTTTGCGCCTGTCAGAAGTGCTAGTTTAGCATCTGGCAGTCTCCTCTACTTTCTGAGCTCTCCTAAACGGAGGAGGAGAAGGTTAGTTTCTGAACAGCATTTCAACCCGCGGGCTCTCCATGCTACCCCAAGCCCACTCCCACACTGTAATCTGTTTCCCCATGAGTTTTCTTCAGGACTGTGCAAGCTCATGAAGGAAAGCCACTTTATTTATTTTCCCCGGTAGTAAGACTCTCACGACTGATTTCACAACACCTTCCCAGTGCTAACCTGAGCAGAGCTGTCTTCACCTTTGTTTTCCCATGGTCACTGTAACATTGGCTAATCCTCTTTGACATGCTGTCCTCACTATTATCCACCCCTGGCTGTTGCACAGGTAGTAGGTACACACACCGTGTCATGTTCCAAGCACCTTTATTAACAGATCAAGCCCGGCACCTAATACATTCTTTTGTGTGTGTCCATCAGCTTTTATAGGATATAACCTCCTTGCTTTAACAAAACACTGAAGCACGGATTTTGTTCTGTTCAATGCCACATTGTCAATGGCTAACCCCCCGTTCACTACATAAAATGTAAATGTTAACAAGTCATATTTGATTCAATCTTAAAATGTTGTAAACGTGAAGAAGCCTGCTAGTGTTAAATTAAGTTATATCTAAACATTAACCACACACGCGTTGTTATAGATTGGTTGTATGTTAAAGACTGATTTTTAAACATAACTGGTATATTATGTTTCCTGGTTTTAAGAGGATATGGTTCCAGTAAATGACCTGTTAACATGAACATTTTAACACCTGCACAAATCACTTGTGTATCAAATTTGGCTTTAGATGCTCTTATGACTCATCAACATAAATAGTCTCCTACTGTTTCACAGTAAACATTTAGTCCTTTTGCATTATCATGGCAGAAAAATGTGAATAGAAAAGAATTCCGCTGACATAATTGACAAAGTGCAAGCAAGCGCGTTTCCACAACAACATAAGATTGAAAGATCCATTTCATTGCTGCACCAGACTGCTTCATGTTGCTGCACTGCCTGAGCTTCCAATCCTTATGCTTCTGAAGCCTACATAATGTGGGATGCTATACAATAGCTGCCCCGGACTAAGCCTCTCTCCTTGTGCTATTTGTAGAAACAAAGCATTGAGTTTCCTGCATTGTGAATCTATGCTAACATAACCCCAACAGAGTGGGAAATTAGGGCTAGCAGGCAGTCAAATAGTTTTAGATGTGGCTGGTAAGTTAGTTTTTGCCCTCATTATCCTAAATAGAACCTTCTGAAATTGCCCATTATTGAGAATCCAGCCGGAGTGAAGAGAGGTGATCTAACTGTGTGTACCTCTGTCTGTCGGGTGGTGTGTGTGTGTGTGTATGTATGAATTACAGGCCAGATTCTGCAGATGGCTTCCTCTCTCCCAGTCGTTCAAGCAGCAGGAATGGAGAAAAGGACTGGGAGAATGGGTCCACCACCTCCTCGATCACATCCAACACAGAATACACTGGTAAATATAGCTAGCACGCATCTGTCGCGCATTTAAATACTAGGGAATACATTTTGCGGGTACTCCAAAAGTAGAATAATCTCCAGTCCCCTGCAGCCTAACAGATGGATGGATAGATGAAATTATGTTTCTCTGAGACCACAAACTCTATAATTAAACAACAATGACTTGATAATAAATGGGAATTGCCTAAATGATTTACAAACACATATTCTGTCAAATGAATGTTTCTCAGACACAAGTAGAGAGATTGCTACTGATTTGTTCTGCTTCTGTTGTCGTGTAGGGCCCAAGCTGTACAAGGAGCCTAGTGCCAAATCCAACAAACACATCGTTCAGAACGCCATGGCTCACTGCTGCCTAGCAGGCAAGGTCAACGAAGGTCAGAAGAACAAGATACTGGAGGTAACGACAACAATATTTTCATGTGCTTATTTATTTTTTACATACTGAGGCAGTGTTCCAAATCACTGATATGCATTAGGGAAAGATTCTCCCGCCTCAAATGTATCACTCCATATGTTATATAGATTGATTGATGGACAGGCAGATCTTGTCTATACCATGCGTCTTCACATGTATTGACTATTCCTCATCTCAATCTTTTGTAGGAAATGGAGAAGTCTGAGGCCAACAACTTCCTGATTTTGTTTAGAGACGCCGGCTGCCAGTTCCGCTCACTCTACACTTATTGTCCCGAGTCGGAGGAAATTAGCAAGCTGACCGGTATTGGCCCCAAGAGCATCACACGCAAGATGATTGACGGGCTCTACAAGTACAACTCAGACAAGAAACAGTTCAGCCAGATACCAGCCAAGACTATGTCGGCCAGCGTGGATGCAATCACAATTCACAGCCACCTCTGGCAGACCAAGAAGCCAGCCACCCCTAAAAAAGTGGTACCTTCCCAGTCCTAATGGAACTTATTCTCAGACTCACCCTACCCCTTCAAATGAAAGGTTCCCATTTCATTTTGCACTTCACTGTACATATCCATGAAGATTCCAACACCTGCAATGCCAGTTAGATGAATCACTTTTTGATTTTGTCCTCTTGCTGATGTTTTCTTCTTGTTTCACTCCCGTACTTTCTATTTGAATTTTTCCAGAATGGATTTAATAGGATTAAGTAAACAAATAGTTAAGAACAACTGAAATGTATGCCACTATAAAAAAACACAATATAAATGATAATCGTAGTTGGTTTTAGGAGATTATTTTCTAGGTTTGTGTCTTTTTCCAAAAGCATGGGTGTGTAAGCTATTATGTTAAAGCGGAATCTCACTCTAAAACACATGAATGCTGTTTAAAGAGTAAGTGGACAATTTCAGTTAGCAGTGTGACGTCATTGCAAAATTGTATCGCCACAATAGGATTTAATTGGAGGGTAGCAACCAGGTTTCACATTAGTAGAAATGTAAATCTTTATGAAAAATCTTTTTAGAATTAATTGCACTTATTGATCAAAAATGAGCAGATGCATGATTTATCAGAATCAGGTTCAAAGTAGTTAAATCGACAGTTCGACCATGTTTTTTTCCAGAATCCTTTCAAATTTACCTTCATTAAAAAGTAAATCATGAGGGTTATCTGATTAACAGATACACAAATGCAACAAATGCAAGAAAGGGTGGAATTTTCCATTAATGTTTTTTGTCATATGTGCCAAAACTCAGAGAAGACACAGCATGAATGAATGACAGTTTCATTTGGAACACTGAAGCACTGAATGTTGTTGAGTAATCTTGTACATAAATCTGTTGATGTGTGGCCTTATGCTTATTTTGTTCTAGAATGTGTGTCGCAATGAGGTGATTGTAAAGCAATGTATATATTAGAGAGGCTTTTTGTATCTGGAAGACTGAATTTCTTTCTCCGTCTTTGTGGGTTAAACACTTTGTATAGTTAAGTTATGTAAGAATATGAAGGGCCAAAAAACTTGTTTCATACAGCTAGTATTTGTCACACAGTAAAGTGTGTCTTTTTCAACAAAGCCAAGCGGTCTCAGCTTTTCCTAAACCCCCTGATTTATAAAGAATGCAGTGTTACTTCAAAGCAGTGGTTCTCGACCAGAGGATCATGTGATGATGGTGTGTTTGATCTGTAATTTTTCTGATGAACTTGAACTTTTTTTGATGAATTTATGACAAATTTGCTGCCGCTGGGCTCCTTTTAATATTCAAC
The DNA here is from genome assembly GCA_025447815.1 of Percopsis transmontana. Classification (NCBI taxonomy): domain Eukaryota; kingdom Metazoa; phylum Chordata; class Actinopteri; order Percopsiformes; family Percopsidae; genus Percopsis; species Percopsis transmontana. The sequence goes on along the minus strand of JAOEHI010034295.1, from coordinate 7,834 downwards.
TGTAGTTGAAGTAAAAGGAGTAAAACGTGCAAGACTATCATCTGAGATATCTGATGTTAAAGAAGGGAACAGAATTTTTAAGGAAGCGGTTGAGAACCATTATTTTTAACATTCTGCTGATTACTGAATGCTCTAACAATGACAGCAGAAAAGGTGAATGATTAATTGTGTTTCCGTGACCATGGAGAATTCAAGTTTAACCAATGTACCAGCACTTTTAAAGAATGTTAGCTCTAACTTTATTCCCACTTTGTGTATAGCCATGCTAACACTGTCTGAATTTTTTGGATTAAACTGTCTACCAATACAGTAGCCGTATATTAATTGTACAAGAGTTAGGTTTCTGACTTTTTCATAAAGTCTCTAAATGTAAATTCTTAAACATCAATTTAAAATACTGATCAGTTATTTATCTACCCGCCTGCAGTGAGACAGATATCCGTATCCACTATCATGGAAGTCTAGCATTTAAGCAGTTTAAAATTACAATGAGGTCATTTAGCTTTTGACTTACAGTACAGTGAGTACAATTACTGTACAAGTATTAAGGAGCAGGTACGGGTTAGGCATCTTGCTCAAGGATGCTTACAGGAAGGCCCACACAGGCGCTTTAAAGCCATGACCTTTGGGATGGAAGTCAAAGATCCAGACTGCTAGACTATCCTGCCCAGGTCAAACAGGACCTGCTTAACGTACTGTAACGCAAATGTGTTGTGAATTCAAACAAAGTGCAAGGCCATGTTGCTTGCGGCTGTGTACGCTTGGTGGGTTGTGTTTAAAAATACGGTAGAGGAGACGGTGTCAGAGAACTGGGGATTGGCATTACTCATTTTTAAGTCTCGATGACAACATAAGCTTGCTGTATAGGCCCAACTTAATGTAGAAATCTCCCTTATTTTTGCTGTAATGTTTTAATAATTGGGAAATCATTTCCATAAATCTTATGGTGGAAGGCTCTGGGTACTGCATACGGGTAAAGTATTACCATAAGATTTTATGGTGTTAGTGTCATGTTCCTCTTGTCACCCAACATGTAAAATCGTCTCAATCTGCAGGTACCTAACACACACACACCTCTGCTAACACTGCTGCTTCGTTTTCATGTGGGGGATTATTCACAACCAAAAAAGAAGTTGTACGTCTTTTCAAATGTAGAAATGTATGACAAGGTGAAAGGTTTGACATTGATTCTACCAAGTGTGTTCTGTGTTCACTTCATTGGCTGTTTGAGGGCCAAGGTGAATGGTTATTTAAACTGTAATTAGAGTAATAATACTGTGCGTACATGTGAGCCCACCTACCCCTCCACCCTTATTTACTTGTCTTTGTTCCTGAGATGATGTGCTGTCATTAATTATACTGCTGAACACGTTCTGATTTTATTTGATCATTTTATGCATTGAATAAAAGTAAGCATGGCCCAGCATTCATGATGACACTATTTTATTTGACACCAGGTAAACACAATATGGCTATCAGTTACATACTGTAGCATACTATATGAGCCATTGTAGCTTATTTAATAGAGAATAGTCGATTATGAGGGGACATTTGCGGATGGCATTTAGTTGGGGGACCAATTGCTTTCTTTGTCTGAGACAGAATACTTTTAACCAAAATGTCCCCCAGCACAGTAAACATGGTTTTAGTCATCATAAGACTGTTACTTAATTCTTATGAATACAATGGGGAATGAGGTATTGTGAGGTACATTATCCGCAGAGAGATATTACAGACATTAACGACTGATAGGCATAAAAGATCTTGGACACACCCTTAAGTTGCCCAGGAGACGTCTCCTATGTTGCATTGTCGGGTAGCGACAAAACGTTATTTTGACAATATTGTGATATTATCTGTTGGGCATTTCTAACATTGTATTACGGCCATTACATTATTTATTTATTTATGTGTAGAAACGCTCAGGTTAAAGTGACTTGAGCTGAGCCGGTGGCCGGGCGTGCGCGGTGCATCGTCGCCACAGTTGATTGGTGGCTTGCGGCTGTTTACGCTTGGCAACCGTGGGTTGTGTTTAAAAATACGGTAGAGGAGACGGTGTCAGAGAACTGGGGATTGGCATCCAAATAGAGTATATTTTAGGCTTCTTGCAGTGTCGTATGTCGACACACAGCTGCTCACAAGGTGCGAACTCGCCTTTAATGCTGCGCGTTCCCGGTGAGAATTGACAGGTGAGATACTTCCGTTCATTTATGATGGGGGCGTCTGCGTGTCGGGAATGGTAGTGTCTTATTATACCGCACATTTTACACACTTAATTGCGTATATCGGTCTGCACATTTTCGAAAATAAATTACACGTTGGCCATGTGTTGGCTTCACGTTGCGGTGCGGAATGGTGCTAGGTGTGGGCAAAGTGTTGTGTCATGCCGACAATAATAGCTGACACGCGAAAAAAAACGATTTCACTGATGCAGTAGGATGGACGAAGTGAGGTTCTCCGTGATGCACAATTTTTGATTCCTCTATAGGGCACAATTGGGCAAATTTTAAATTGGCTTTTTGTGCACGCTAACGGGTAAAAAGGTTTTACTGACCCTGACAGTAGACACTACTGAAAAAACAAGTGTAGGCTAGTCCATTGTAAAGCCGCTACAGCAGTCAACCAAACGTCGCAATGATTAACCCATTATAATTGTGGCCTATGTTGGAAGTCAAGTAACGTTATATGTAGGCCTGTCATCTACACCTCTGCCCACAGTGACTTAATTTTTAAAATGTATTCAGTGCATTTCACCTCTAAAATAAAAGTAAAATTTGTTGTTTTCACCCAAAAAAAATTTCTTTTGTAATTTAAGTGAAATTAGGCATGACTTTTTTTCACATGGTTGAACAAATGAAGAAACATTATATTTGTTTGAAAAGAAAATCTCCCAGGCAACACACACCCTTCAGTAGGCTATATGTAAACAATGTCTCCCCTCTGCCCTGAACTGCTAGCTCTCGTCACCAGCAGCCATTAGCCATGACCGCAGAGGAGACCATCAACATCAAGGAGGCGGAGGTGGTCAAGCTGATGTTGGACTTCCTCAGCTCCCGGAAGCTGCACATTAGCATGCTGGCCCTGGAGAAGGAGAGTGGAGTCATCAATGGACTGTATTCAGATGACATGCTCTTTCTCAGGTACGACCAATGGGTACGACCTGCAGTGTGATTGATGTATCTGGTCTGCGCTGGTCCTCACAGCGGGGGGGCCAAAAACACAGGAGGGCTCACAAGGCACTTTTGGGAGGTTATTGAATTAATATTTGTATTAATATTTGTAATCAGATTTGTACTTAAATGCCCTGGGGTTGTTTATGTTGAGGCAAGCTATGAACAACAATTTGAGGGTCATGGGTCAGAAGATATGCCAGTAGGGGGCTTTATAGCTATGCCACATGTCCCAAAAGTGACAAACATTAGGACACGGTCACACATGCGCGAAATTAAACATTTGTGAATATTCGTCTCCCGTCCACTTATATTCTGTGCAAGCGAAAGGGCGAATAAAACATTTGCTTCCGGTGGCGATGCAAATTCCCATCTTCACTTTGCGTGGAGTTCAACTTTGAACTTTGAACGGGGAATTCACAGCCTCAACCAACTGCAAAGAAGTGGCTGTAATTGGCTGTAGTTTTCTTAGTGAGCCAGGATGAGACTTTGATTGTTGCTGTGTCTAACCAGCCGCTATTGTACGATATTGCCCATGAAAACTACAAACTGACCCACAGGAGAGATGCTGCCTTGCTGGCAGTGAGTCGGGAGACAGGCATGTGTGTGAACCACAAACCAGCAAACTGATTTCCGTGTGGGTCACATCCTGCACTGCCCACATTTAGCACAACAAGATACGAATTTCACCTTGGCAGGCGATGGTCATTCGCCTGCATTCGCTCATTTGTGACCGTGCCCTCAGATTGCACAGAACACTTTAACCAACCAATTTCCATGCTGTCCGTGGCAGATGTTTTTAGACCTGTGATAAGGTTTGCAGGAGGCTCTGACATTGTTCATTGGCTGTTCCTGACAGGCAGCTCATTCTAGATGGCCAGTGGGAGGAGGTGATGCAGTTTATTCAACCGTTGGAGGGGATGGAGAAGTTCGACAAGAAAAGGTGTGGGAGATAACACACACACACACACACACACACACACACACTTGAATACTTTTATTTGGATCTCAGTAGGGCAACAATGAAAGATCCGAATATTTTTGAAAAAGGTATGGTAAAATCAGAAACTGGATGCATGCACTTGTTTTTTTCCCATATTTAAATACTACACACACACACACACACACACAAAATAGGCTCTGGAGAAAAGTAATATATTTCTGAGTTTCCGTTCAAATAATCTTGATGAGATAGAATTGGGGTCAACCAAATTCTATAAAACCAGCCTAGTAATAATCCCTTAAATTATATTGGGTTTTTGAATTGTCCATCCCTCCATAATCTTCCCACTTATTCAATGTGTGCTGGCAACCGGCACTCTTTTAAAGAGATCCAGTCTTTATCATCCAGTCTGTCTAATTAATTGTACAATTCCAGCTATAGTCAATACAGTACGTGTTATGTACTGTATTCGTATTGCCAGATTAGTTTGCATTAGCCACTCAGGCACTGATTTAAATCAATATCATTTCATAGTGTCTTCTCTGTCTGTCCTCATGGGGCAGTATTAAACCATGACAACAATGAAATGGATTAATAATCTCAGAATAGGAAAACGGCACTACAAAGAATGAATGAATGTTCTTTGCCCTATGTATTGCTGAACATTGGGATTTGTGCGGCCAGGTTCCGTTACATAATTCAGAAGCAGAAGTTCCTGGAAGCACTGTATGTGAATAACGCCATGTCTGCTGCCGAAGACCCTCAGAATGTATGTACTGTATATATCACATAAGACACGATGAGCACGACAACATCACAAATATACTGTATACTGTATACTGTACAGTAGACTAGCTGGACTGTTACTCAAAAATGTATGCGTATTTCACTAAACGACAAAAAAAAAAGAAGCAATTTGAATTTGTGAGCAGGGCATTGTTATATATGTGCTCACTCTTCCTCTCTGGCTCTTCCACTCTGACAGCTCGAGCTGACCATGCAGGAGGCCGTCAAGTGCCTCAACACTCTGGAGGAGTACTGCCCTTCCAGGGAGGACTACAGCAAGCTGTGCCTGCTGCTCACCCTGCCCCGTCTCACCCACCACGCCGAGTTTAAAGACTGGAACCCCAGCACAGCTCGGGTCCACTGCTTTGAGGAGGCCTGCTCCATGGTGGCGGAGTTCATCCCCGCCGACAGGAAGTTAAGCGAGGCGGGGTTCCGCGCCAGTGGGAACCGCCTCTTCCAGCTGCTCATCAAAGGGATACTTTACGAGTGCTGCGTGGAGTTCTGCCAGGTAGCTCGCACGCTAAGAAAGTACTTAAATGCACAGTGAAATATAGGAAGGTTCTATGAAGAACCCCTTAAATTGTTTGGGAACCTTGATGGCACTTCCGCTAACCCTTAATGTCAACAGATGTTTCTTCACAATTTCCCAATGATGATAATGCAAAAAAATCCTGTGAAATAATGTTAATTTAAGAATAGTAGGCTAAATTAATTTAAGAATGTGGAAACTTGAAAGGCGAAACAAGGTTTTCCTTAACCTAATTTAATCTAGTAAGGTGGCTTCTTGACTATACCCATTATATGACCATTCCCCTGCTACTACTGACAAACAAGGAGAAGGAAATTAAAGACGGCACAGTAACGACAGCAAAAAGCCTGGATAGACCGAAGACCCTTATTGGTTTAAATATAATAAGTATGTTCTTATCCACATCCCCTGTGTTATGTGGTCCTCTGTAGGGCTCTGTCTTGTGTGTCATATTGTCAGATATCTTGTGCGTTCAGTAGAGTGGGTCCTACTGAGACAAGCCCTGGTCTGTTCTAGTGGTAGGGGTGGGGTGAGAGGTGAGGGATGTGCCTGGAGCTTGTTGGTCTTAAAAGCTGTTTGTCCCCCCCCCCCCGTGGCAGAGTAAAGCGACCGGCGAGGAGATCACAGAGGGGGAGGTGCTGTTGGGCATTGACGTTCTGTGCGGTAACGGCTGTGATGAACTGGACCTTTCGCTGCTCTCCTGGCTCCAGAACCTCGCCCCCAGCGCGTTCTCCTGCGCCTTCCAGCAGAAGACCCTCAGCATCCACGTGGACCGGCTGGTGAAGCCCAGCCGGGCCGGCCACGCCGACCTCCTCACCCCCCTCATCAACCGGCTCTCGCCCTGCCCTTCCTCACCCCTCCACCAGAGGCCCCAGTCGGCGGACACCTACATGTCCAGGTCCCTCAACCCCGCCCTGGACGGGCTGTCCCACGGCCTGGCTGCCCAGGAAAAGAGAGGCCTGGAGGGGAGTGTCAAGGCTGCGCTCAGCCGCAGCCTGGTGGAGAATGACCTGCAGCAGCAGGACGACTCTCCTGAGAGGTTAGGCCCAGCTGGAGGGCGGAAAATGGCATCTTTCTCATGAAAGATGAGATTATTATATCAAGTCAACTTTATTGATTGATTATAATTGCATGAGTCGTTGACTTTCTACAGTATAAGATCAACAGATTTTTTTTAAAGGTATTCCAAAATAACTATGTGTAGTAGTAGTAGTAGTGTTGTAGTAGGCAGTCAAACTATTGGCAGATCTCTTGGAGTGTCTCGAGTGCCATCTGGTGGCTATAATGAGTGAATGCAAGCTGGCCCATAGGTTAATTGAGAGTGGAGTCACATAGCAGCGAGCACGTTGTCCCAAGAGCTACAGTTGTATAAATCATTTTTAAAGCAATGTCAAAATATTTGAAAAAGTATGTATGCTTTCAAAAATAGACATGTTAATAGTTGGTTAATCAATTAACAAAATGCAAATTGAGTAAACAGAAGAAAAATCTAAATCAAGTCAATATTTGGTTTTACCACCCTTTTTCTTTAAACGGCATCAATTCTTCTAGGTACATAGTCAGTTGTATGGTTAAACAATTATACCCCAAAAATTATACCAAACAACCGAGTTCCTTAAAAACTGTGCATTTTGTTAATCAAAATATACATGTCTATTTTTGAAAACATTCTTACTTTACAGCATTTTGTTTACATCTCGAACACCTTGATAACCTTTGGACTGGTATTTATCCTTTGTGCCTAGAATAGTAATTTATTTGTTGAGCCCCTGAGATTCAGTATGTAAATTATTGTAAATGATTGCCCCCAAAACAGCCATGTTGTAAGGGGGATATTACCTTTTCCTGTGTTTCCAAGTTTAAATGAAAATGGAGCTTTTATTTATTTTATTTATTTGCAAAGGTTCCACAACTTTTTTTTTTCACCACTTTTTGCTTTACATACCAATATTATTATTGCACATGACTTCTGTCAGTTGCCAGGCGTTGTGACTCTGATCCCTGACACTACAGCTTGCTAGCTATATCCATTTCTATCTGCCCCCTGAAAACATTGCAAGATGAAGTCCCTTGACTGTCTGTTCTGTGTGTCTACAGGAAGCCCCCCCAGGGCCCCGGCATCCCCAGTAACATGCGCACCCCTCTGGCCCCAGGAAGGGATGGCGGGCCCCCCAGTAGCGCTGAGCGGAGCGAGGTAGTAACAATTTTATATGGTTATGTGATCTCTAAAGTCACTGCCAGGTGCTGTCTGTAAGCTCCCCCCCCGCATTACTTCAGATTTAAGAGATTTAGAATAGATGGCCCCGCTTGCCACCTTGTCACCCCCCCCCACACACACACACACACACACACACACACGCACACACACGCACACACACCAAAGGTCTGGAAGGTGATGTTTGTACA
>JAOEHI010034284.1:0-23621 GCA_025447815.1 Percopsis transmontana | reverse complement strand
GCTCTCATAACACCTGAGCAGTGCCACAGACTGATCGACTCCATGCCACGCCGCATTGCTGCAGTAATTCAGGCAAATGGAGCCCCAAATAAATATTGAGTGCTGTACATGCTCATGCTTTTCATGTTCATACTTTTCAGTTGGCCAACATTTCTAAAAATCCTTCTTTTGTATTGGTCTTAAGTAATATTCAAATTTTCGGGGATACTGAATTTGGGATTTTCATTAGTTGTCAGTTTTAATCATCACAATTAAATGAAATAACATTTGAAATATATCAGTCTGTGTGTAATGAATGAATATAATATCCAAGTTTCACTTTTCGAATGGAATTACTGAAATAAATCTACTTTTTGATGATATTCTAATTATATGACCAGCACCTGTATCTTTTAGTGGAATCCAACAGGATCTTTACAGAAATTATTATTAAATAAAAACCCACTAGATCCCCATCTGGACATTCTATTACACACATAGAACTAAGATGGACTCTATCCAAATTAAGTGACACAACTACTGTATCTCACTTACTGTAGAGTCAGAAAAACTATTAATTTCACATTTAAATGTACATTTGGCAGCTGTACCTTGATTCCAATATCAAAAAGAAATCATAACAGCTTGATTAAGCACAAAGAAGGAAAAATAAATGATTATACATTTAGGTGGAGGCCTAATGTTGTGGTGGAAATGTAAAACTTTGTTGTGTAGGTTACTACTTTTGTATGAGCATACAAAATGCTGCTAATAGCCAACCGCAATGACTAGGTTAGCAAGCAAGCTTGCAGCTGCCTGTCTGTTGAGTGGGAAGCAAGATGCAACGCATAGAAACACGATGGCTTCATCAAAGTGTATGACGGCAGAGATTGTGGAAAATAAACAGGGAAATTCTCAGACTTTCGTATGATGCATTTTCTACTGTTTTGTGCATGCTGTCATGTTACTTTAAATGTATATGCATTTTGTTTGATTGACAATCTAATTATTTATTAAATGACTGTTAAGAGGGGCACTTTTAATTAATTTGGGGCAAAGGGGCGGTGGCTTGAGCCCCCAGACCCTTAATAACATCCTAATGAAGACCTCATTACAGCCATTAGGAGAATGAGTGACCTTAAAGATACACAAGCCCTGATCATGTTATAGTGCGCAAAGACAACTCTGGAGTGGGAGGGGCTTGAACTCGCTGGTGTCTTCTGTTTACATTACACTCTAAATGCGCAAGTAGATGCAAGCGAGCCAGTGTATTCATCCGCCAGGTAGGATATAATCCTATATAATCTAAAGTGAGCCCTCTAAACATCAAAATCATTTGACCACAGACTCATATTACACCATTGTTTCATGTTCTTTTTCAATCTTCAGTACAAATACAAGTATTTCTTTTGAGACTTGGATTGGGAAACAAATGAAGTGAATGAAGAGCGAAATAAAAAATGTCACCCACACACAACAAAAGAAGCTACCGTAGTGAGGGAGTGTCAGTATATGGACTTACGGGGGCAGGAAAGTCTTACAGGGGCAGGATAGTCTAGTGGTCTGGGTGTTCAACTTCAATAGGCTCCCATCAGTTCAAGCCCAGGAGTTGGCCTACCTGTAAGCATCCAACCCTTATCAGCTTCTTGTAATGCTTGTCATTGTACTCCATAAGTCCCCTTGAAAAGGTGTCTGCTAAGTGACATAACTGTAATTATATGTCGAGGCAAGGAGCATATCTAGTCAAATGTTCTATAAAACGTCTCAACGGCCGTGGGGGTTGCCGCTTGTGTTCACCCTGCTACTGTATGTCCATGGGCTGGTGATATCGGGGGTGGGCAGAAGCAGGCGTGCAGACCTAGCATCAGTATATTAAAAGTAGCATTCTCATAGAGGGAGGGAGGGAGGGGGAGATACAGTACATTATAAAAATATGACATTCTGTCTGGTTGTACCAGGCAGCTGCCCTCCCCCCGTTGCTTCAATTTTCTTTCAGAGGAGATTGAAGAGCCTCCCAGACGCCTCCATTGCATTCTACACAGTCGTCACACGTCGCCCTGCTAGAAAGAGAAAGAGAAAGAGCGCGGCTTGCTAAGATGGGCGCATATAGATCAAACGCTTTATAATGGAGGCCAATGGATGCGAAGACGCCGGACGCCATTAACCACGATGACACGCTGCCAAATCACCGCCAGAAACCTCCCCGTCAGCTTTTGTGCTAGATATAGACTTCATTTTTTTTAAAGAAAGGAAAAAAAATTAGCTTTTGACAGTTAAGAAGGGAGATGGAGAATCTGAAAAAAAAAACTGAAAAGAAAGTGATAGAGAAATGGAGAGAGAGAGAGAGAGAGAGAGAGAGGGGCTCTCAGTTAAGATGAGAGGTAATTGCCTCTATTATAGAAGAAGAGGGGAGATGGAGAGGAGAGGAGGAGGAGAGATGTTAAAGTCACTCCATCCGGCTTTAAAAAGGTCACCCATGATGTCTATGGGGCCTTGCTGGTCCATTATGAACACACACTGCAGCTCACGGCTGCTCGATACTGTGCCCCCCGGTGCCAGAGTCTGGCACTTTTGAACCAGGAAAACTTTTCTAATTGTTGTCGGAGTGGATAGCGGGATGACGATTGGGAAGATAACAAAACAAAATATTTTAATAATAATAAGCCTCATGTTACATCCGATAACGCTGTGCATGATTTATGCATGGGTCAAATTGACCCTGTGCACTCACTTAAAAAAAGTCAATACCCCCAAAAAAATTATTTTACTTTCATGGCCATCAACTCACTCAAGTATTATAATAAAAATGACAATTATTTTTAATTCTTCGTTAATTTGTATTTTTTGTATTTATTTCATATGTACCACATTTGTATTATATCTACCCACTCGTTTCAATTACAAAACACACCTTTTGCAATCATTTAATGCTATATTGGACATTTTTGCCATTTTGCTGAATTTGTTTCTATCATTTCTTAGTGAACTAAGGCCGCAGAGGTGACCTTTAGCCACCAAGGAAGGCAATCCCCCCTCCTCTCCCTCTCTCTCTGAGCCTAGAGGGACACAAACACCCTTTTGATTGTGAAAAGCCCTGGTTCGTGTCTCCATCAAGTCAGAACCACTCCCAATACCTGCCACATACCAGGAGGTTACGCTAAATGGGCTATGTGACCCCTAACATATAAATAAAGACACCAAGTTAACTTCCCAACACAACATGAGGGTCCAAAACCCTAATTTATGTTGACCAGCAACAACGCAATCTGGACACTTTATCTAAAACCAACTTGTGGAGACAGGCTCTGCTGGGTAGCCTGTGACTTCTCACTTTGACCTGGCGAGCTAAGCGTGGAGTTCCCCCTCCCATGCCTCTCCCATAAGACAGTGATTCAAGACTCTTCTCTAGTCTAATCAAATATGTTCTTCTTCAACTATGTGAATGAATAATGAAATGTAATTAATAAGTAATGTGCAATAATTTTTACATAACCTCTCATATATATATATTATTTTTTTTAAATATTTTCCTTCTTTTACAGTTACAGCATTCAGCAGACACTTTTATCCAAAGCGACTTACAATTACATTGTTCTATTACATGGAGCAGGTAGGGGTTAGGCATCTTGCTCAAGGATGCTTACAGGTAAGCCGACTATGGGGCTTGAACCCACGACCTTACGGCTGGGAGTCCAACACTTAGACCACTAGACTATTCTGCCACTATCATTTTCTTATAATTTTCATTATATTTTATATTTATACTCTTATATTTATATATTTCTTATCTACCTACTTTCGATTGCAACTGTAATAAAATATTTTCCCCTTGGGATCAATAAAGTATTTCTGATTCTGATGTATTAATGTGTACCACTATCAACTGGAACACAAGACATTGTGTGATGTTCTCTCTCATTTACAGGAAGTGTTCGACATAGGAATAACAGGAAATAGTTTAGATATACAGAAACATTAGTGATAGACTAGGAGTGTGGAAATTGTCACTAAACAGCAAATGTGAATTTCATGTTTCTACTGCTAACAGTGACAGAATTATGAAGGTTTATGTGAGTTGAATTATGACCCTCTCACAGACGCACACACATTGCCTGCTACAGAATGGTCACTTACATCCCCATCTTCTCCTTGTAATAATCCAATGTATATTTATCTACTACTATGTTCTCTATTGCTCTTGAGATGAGCAATTCAAATGCTGACTATATGTCTATGACTATATGTATGACATGTATTATGACGTGTAAAAGCATATCGTGTGGGACCTGGGACAATTCTGGATCAATCTTTCCATTATTTGCCATGAAAAGTTTCCTCTTTATCAGGAGAGTCCTCCATGGTTCACTCCTACAGTACATTGTCCTCGGTCTCAGACACATCTTCTTCAATCTTCTCATTGTCATTGTCGAAGCGGCTGCCTGAACGTCTGAAAAATATAGTTCTTTTTTTAAGAGAGAACATACGGTGCTGTACAGAGAGTGAAGGTTGGGTAGAACCGGGACCGTTTTATCAGTTATGCCCCATAGGAGGAGACTGAGGGGCAGGTGTATGTAAACACTGATCACGTGATCAGCGCATGTCACCGCCCTGTAACCGTAAGGTGCGGCACCCTGTTCGCTGAGTCGGAGGTTCGATGTCATGTCTGATTTCTTCCAGTGACTGTATTATTGCATGCCTGCTTAATCTCTAACGCTTGATGACTTCTTGTTCACTCAGTTGAACATTCTTGTGGTGAAAGTCCTCTCAGTGTGTCTCCTTGGCCTGTGTCCATAGGCATAAGTTTGGGTAGGGACGCTATAGTCTCTATAAATAATATATATAAATGAAATGCAATTTCCTTATAAATAAAAAATCCAAAGCAGATTCTCTCAAAGTATTTTGTGATGGAGTGGGCCGCTGACGAAAGGCGTGTTCTGACCGAAGTACAGTAAAATACAACTACCATGTCATGTCAGTTTAAGCAAATAAACTTTAAAATGACATTAGTGTCTTTATAATCATGAACAATGTTGTGGAACTCGTCTTGCTAATTAAACAAAATATAGCGACCCAAAAAAGGGTATCGGCAGTAGCAGAGAAAGATGTCCCTAGCATAAAATAGACAATATGATAAAAATGTGTGTATTTGTGTGTACACACATGCCTGTATGAATGTGTGTGCAGCTATGAGGGAGAGAGAGACGAAGGGGAGTGAGAGAGAGTTTACTTTGTCCAAGAAAGACCACAACAAGCCCTATTCAAATTAGCAAATTGACCTAGAACATCATCTATGAACCCTAAGCGTGTAACTGTTGTTCCTTTTATGTTTTTTCACATTTTTTATTTTGTAACTGTTCAGGATACATGAAGGCTATCCTCTAGATAGGATTTAATTAAATAAAATGTCAGTAATGTTACAATTTGATCCACAACATAACAGGGGGGTTAATCATCACAAAACGATGCTATGCGAACATATGCTTTCAACGTTTTACATGTAAATTAATTTGCCAAGGACTACATTCACGTGAACACCACGTGAACTAGTCACAAAAAAAACAAAATTTTTTCATATTTTACAGTAATATTAAATTAAATCAAAGACAATATTTAAAAAAAATAAATTATCTGGTGACCCACCAAGAGCACTTTGAAAACCACTTATGTACTGCCTATCATAATCCGAAATTACAAATTACACATTTTGTGGAAGTCTGTGTGTGGCTGTTGTGTTATCTCTCACTCAGGGTAAAGACAGCTGCGGCTAACCATATTAATAAAGGCTATATTTGATGTTTTGATTTGATTTAAGCGTGCCGATTAGCAAGCACTGACAATACTGCTGACTAATTCTCAATTATTCAGCAGTATTGCCCATTATTAATTTTAATAGCTACAGCTGTGCTTACCCTGCAACGACAGTCCTGCGAAAAGGGTCCATTCTGACCTCACTGGTCTCGTGACAGAAAAACACAACACATCTCGTCTTTGAATAGGAGGCAGCAGATTTAAATTGTACCTCAACCGTGGTGTTAGCAGCTGGTTGTGACCTGGACGTTCATCTGCCTTGTATCTCTGATGGCTCGCCGCGTAAACAGATAACCCATCTCGACCTTCTGTCGTGCTCTTTTAAATACCCCCTCCCTGCCTCTATGCCCCTCTCTGCCTCTATTCCCACGTTCTATCTCTCTCAAGGCCTGACGGAGGTTTCTCCTCCCGTGTTTCATTTATTTAAATGTAGATTATTTTTTTATTCGCTTTTCTGCCCCAGCATGCGTTTGATTTAATAGAGGGATTTTTGTTTTGCGATTGTTTTCTGCATTTGTTTTTCTACTGGGCAGTCAGCATTTTTCCATCGCCACCTCTCTTACTATTTCTCGATCTATTTGTTTCTATCATTTATTTACTCCTACCACTGTTGTTGTTAAAGGTACATTCCTTTATCTGTGGTTGAAACCAGTGTTACCAGCGTTGAAACCAGGATAGTCTGGTGGTCTGGGTGTTTGACTCCCAGATGGAAGGTCATGGGTTCGAGCCCCGGTGTTGGCCTACCTGTAAGCATCCTTGAGCAAGATGCATAACCCCTACCTGCTCCATGTAATACCTGTAATTGTACTGTGAGTCTCTTTGGTTAGAAGTGTCTGCCCAGTGACCTCATTGTAAATACGTTGTTTGGGTTTGAAACTCAAAGAGTGCGTGTCCCACTGTTCTCTGTCCCCTCCCCCTACAGGCTTGTGCACTTTTGTCGTTTTTCGACCATCAACAGCATATTATATTATATATTTAGGGTGTTAGGGTGTTAGGGTTCTATCAAATGTGCTATTCAACTAAAGATTTACTGAATTTGCGATCTACCTACTTCTTTTTATTTCCCTCTACTTATTCACACCATTCTCATGACAACCTCCTTTCTCATCCTCCCGTCTTCTACACGCCACCCCCCCCCCAAGCGCTTAACCCCTCCCACTCTCCTTTCTTCATCCCCTCAGCCATCCTTCCTTCAATTTCGCTCTCGCACAAGCCCCTGCTCCCTCTCCTCCCCTATCTTGCTGCCTCGGTCTCCCCTGACCCCCCCTCCTCCATTCACCTGCCACAGTGAGCCTGTCCGTGAGATAAGCAGTCCCAGTGTAGAGCCATCAGGCTCCTGACAAGATAGAGGCCCGCGTGTTCAAGCATGACCCACAGCCAGGCAGCCGCTGAACCTGTCACTGGGAAACCGGCGACTCGGGGCACAAGATGGCTGCCAGCGGACGTCTGCGGGAAATCACAGAGGAGAGCCCGTCTGAGGTATAAAATGTTGTTGATACGCATGATGGAGGTGACCTTGTCCACCTCCAGAGCACTGTCGAGCAGTTTGGTGGCCAAACGGAGAAGCCTTGCGCTGGTAAAAAGTCACAAATACAGGCGCTTTGCTCCCAGACACACACACACACATGCGGACATGAACACACGTGCAGTAATATATTTGGTTTTTTGAAATTTGTGGGAAACAAACTCCCATAAAACACAGCCCTTGGCACAGACACGCCGTGTCCTACAGTTAGATACTAAATATTCCTGCATATATTTTCTATCATAAGAAGTCATCATCATTCCTAAAGCGCACACCTCCACCCACACACAGCCACTCCTGAATGCCTAATCCTCCCCGTCCACCTACACACACACACACGTGAGTGCCCACGCAGGAATACAGCAACACACACACACACACACACACACACACACACACCACTGTCCCTGTAGGTTCAGCGGCTGAGCATTTGTCTTGTAGTTGGGCCTGCGGCTCATACCAATTAGCAGAGCAGAAGAGAGATTTAAGCCATGATGACACCATGGTGTTTTGAACCCACGGGCCACTGAGGCCCCAAAGAGCACAGATCACAAGTGATCAGATCACATCCCCGCGCCGACAGGGGGCCACGTGGCACACATGGGCACATGCAATACATGCTTAGACCCACACGGTGACATGCATGCGATCGCCAGCACAGCTCTTTCGTATGCAGTGAGCAGAGATAAGCGCGCACGAGGCTTATCTCTGCTCACTCAACAACATAAATGACATACAAGACATACAATATACTGCAGTTATGAAAGTATAATCATATATATACAGTAGTCATAATATATAAGAGTTATAATTAACTAATATATAAAGCAGGTCGATGGACAGAAGATGATACAATAGCAAGAAATTAGTCGGTGTTCTGTCAATACTGCGTAGATCCGGTTGAGACAGTGTACTGATCTGCCAGTAGGAAATAATGCAAAAGAACGTTACCGCTAGCTAATTTCTTGCTATTGTTTCATGCTATTGTTCAACCTGCTTCACATTTTGGTTACAAGTATGTTTATGAGCAACTAAAGAAGCTTGTGAGTTGATGGACTTGTACAGTCCGTATATGGACTTGTACAGTCAAATGTTATACAAAACTTCCATATGCCCATTAACTGGGGTCGTGCACAGCATAGTTCAATCCTGTTTTAAGAGTTTGACACAGCGATAATTTTTAATATGTCATGCAAACACTGGTCAATGTTGGTCTGAAATACAAAGTGATAACTGAAAAGCCTTTGCAGGCTCAATGTGTTTAGGGCCTAGTTGTTATCTGTCTCAAAATGAATCTTCCTTCCAGTCCAACGTGAAAGCTGCTTTTATCCATTTTTAGCTTCAAGACCTTGCCAAAATAAAGAACTAA
The DNA here is from genome assembly GCA_025447815.1 of Percopsis transmontana. Lineage (NCBI taxonomy): Eukaryota > Metazoa > Chordata > Actinopteri > Percopsiformes > Percopsidae > Percopsis > Percopsis transmontana. The sequence continues at coordinate 14,940 of JAOEHI010034284.1, read as the reverse complement.
TGTGATTTTACATTTGTATGCTGATGATACTGTCATCTACCAGTATGCATCTAAACACATTAAGGCACTTAAGAGTAAACATTTTGCTTTTGATATTTTACAATCTTGGCCATGTCAATTGACTACCGGCAAAATTGACATGTACCAACTCTACGTAATACTTTGAATTGTATCTTCCCAACATTGTAATCACATAAGGTGACATTAAACGTCAAGTCTGGAACAAGATTAGCAGGATACATTTTAGATTTCTGTAATACATCATTTTAAGGCAGCATCTAGTTCAAATATAGACATCATTTAATTGCCCATTAGTACTGTTTATATTACTAAGGACGATTTGGACTGTTTTGGACAAAAAAGTTTGAAGATTAAGCTTGTCTTGACTAAGAGATAATTGGGTTCTGTTGTGTTTGCACATTCACTCTGTTGCAGTATTTTCTGTTACATATGCTAGTCATGTTTGTGCTCTGTGACTTGTTATGAATTTTATACTCCCCACTCATTACTTAGCATTGTATGACAGAGCTGGATAATTGTTTATGCCTTATGCCATGCATTTCTGGTGTGTCTTCTATTTCTTCATGAGGCAATTCCGGCTGTGCTTCCCGCACGCATTCCCTTATTTTTTAAGACTACAGAAAAATTTAGAGGTGGTCGACAATTGTCCCTAAAGCTTAGTCGACAAACTCGGGAAAAGAAACGCACACAGATCTCTGGCCTCACAGTGAAGAATAGCCCACAGGAAGATTGGAGATTTAAAGAACTGTCTCCTCGCACCAAGTTCAAAGCGCCTGGTAAGGCTATGGAAGACGAATCTTTTGGGAATTGTGAATGTTTTGAATAAATTTCTTTCTAGCGCTGTCAGGCGCTATTTCTGTACTTTGTTGCCGGCACTCTCGTATGTATTTGTACTGTCAATAACTTATGGGCTGCTTTGCTCTTCGCAGCCGGGCTCCCCTCGTGAAGACCTTGTTACGTCTCAATGAAAGGCTTATGAACATAAATAGAAACCAATACGAAATGGATTGTAGGCAAATACAGGGTTTGACCCTGACGTTCAGATCAGGTGTGCGGGCTAAAAGTGGAGGGGGAGGAGCCCGTTCGTGCATGAATGAATCCTAGTGTGTGCGTGTGTGGGGGGGGTGGGGACCACTCAAATTTGCTCTATCCCCCCCCCCCCCTATTGTGCTCCACGATTCAGGAAACAAGGCTTTTTCTTCATGCCGTGCCAGGGGGCTGCCTAATGCTCCCCGCTCAGCCCCCCGGCCCCCTGATAATAAGACTCCCTTAATATCTGCCACCACTCACCTCTTCCATCAACTCATCTCCTCTCTGCCTCCTGAGTTGGTGTACTCAGTGTGTGTGTGTGCAGTCCTGTGTGTAGTCCTGTGTGTAGTCGTGGGTTCAGCGTGTGCTTGTGTGCTTGTGTGCTTGTGTGTTCAACAACTCATCTCCTCCCAGGACAAAATGCTTCCTGAGTGAATTTCGCTTTTAGAGGCACAATCCCCCCCCCCCAATAATAACGGTTCCCTTTTAACACACACACGCACGCGCGCGCACACACACACTCCCGCGCGTGCAGTCTAAGAACAAAGACGTTAGCCCTTTTACTTGGGAACACAATGTTCACTGGTTCCCGGGCCTGTATGGCGAGGAGGGAAAACATGTCATGTAAAGGAAGACATTAGGAACTCCAGTGGAGTAGAAGGACAGAACAAATGGGGGGGTATCGCATGTGTAGATGTATGTCTGCATCCTTCTCTATGGGTGAGTGGATTTACCGTGATTTACCCCCCCCCCTTGAATAGAGACAGCCATATGTGGCCTTCCTGGGTGTAAATGCATGTCTGTGTGGGTCTGAGGTGTGCTCTATGTATGACAGGGAGTGGCGGAGCATGATAATTTGGCTTACGCAGGAAAAGCTAGGTAATTGTGGGGACATAATCGCCAACGTCCATTCCTTTTTCCAAACGAAAACGCTACAGTGAGAAAACGAGATTCTATTTTTACACAAATACTTGTGTAGGAAGTCCAAGATTTGCATTTATCCACCTCGCCTCACGCGAGCGTTTTAATCGTATCCTTTATAATCCTTGTATTCGCATTCAAACACAAGAAGGGATGAGATGTGTAAGGTGCTAAAAACAGTAATGTCAGTAATGACAATGCTTACTCGGCACTTCTGTTATGCATGTATACGAAACCAGAGGTTTTAAACCTTCCCCAAACCTCTCAAAATGGGAGGTTTTACAAAAGCCCTACTAATAATATATTACACTGCCACGTTAATTGCATTTAAAATGTGTTGTTTTTTCTTACAGTGTATCGGTTCAATCCCACCGCCGTGCCCGTCGCTGCTTATCTCCCCCATGTCAGCGCGTGCATGTAACATCTTGTTATAGATCGCCCACCTCTCACCTCGTACATGCTGCGGCCCCGGGTTCCGCCACAACCTGCGACCTGTCTGCGTGCTCATCTGGTGCACGGCCCTTACCTTCCTCCTAATTGAATTATTAACAACAACAAAAACACACGCATCAATCAGGATTGGCCCTAAGCAGCCGGCCAGCCAGCCAGCGAGCCGGCCAGCGAGCCGGCCAGTATAAATAATTATACAGTATTGTGGTCAATAAAACTAAAGGCACTTAAATTGAAAGTTACATCACAGTATGCTCAAAACAGTGGAAAACACATCAGACGAAAGTGCGAGGATTTCCCCGTTTATTTGACCTAGTCTCTGCCGTGCCGACATCACATTGACGCGTTGCTATGCGTTGCGTCTTGCTTCCCACTCGACAGACAGGCAGCCGCGAGCTTACCCAATCATTGGGGTTGGCTATTAGCAGCATTTCCTATGCTCAGACATACAGCTACTTCAATACAGGGGGTGTGTTGGGAGGGGGTGTGTTGGGAAAGGTTAAGTCACCTGCAGTATACCACAGAGTTCGTCCCACCTCAACATTACAGTTTTTCTTACGATCTCTATGTTGCATTATTCAAAAGAGTACTTGCTGTATGTAACTATTTCTGTATTCCTGCTTTCGGACCCAACAGTTACCTCCCAAAGGGAGTAGAGGTAGAATCTTCCCTGCATCCATCCTGGATGCAGTGAATGCCGGATGCCTGGACATATCTGCAGAGGATTGCCATAGATGGATGAGGCATGCAAAGAGATTTTTTCCCAGGTGTATTGCAAGAGAACATAAGGTGTGAGGTGGATGAGAATGTGTGACCAAATGCAGGACACAGGCTAGACCAGCGTTACTGTAATATCGTGTATTATATAAAGTGATTTGGTGTATTACTTTAGGTCCTTATTGGTCATGAAATGAAACCAATTGTGTCTAGCTAGTAAAGACAACTGTGTGAAGAGAAGAGAAAAAGAAGACTCAATATATTGAGTAATGTGATCGTAACAAACTGTAAGCCGACACCCAAATGCATAATCAGTATGTACATTTTCTTCTCTGAGCTTAATCAATCCATTATAGTTGTATATGTGTAATAGTCTGTCCAGATGGGGCTACAGTGTGTTTTTATTTAACAATGGAAATAAATGGAAAGGTCCTCCTCTTGGATTAATCTTAATCTTATTAAAGTTACAGTTACTTTAACAGTTAAGCAAAGCTGCCCTTTTATGTCATTATTTAAATTATATCAAGGCAAAAATAAAATACCAGTGGGTTATATCAGTAGTCTCATAATCATAATTGTGACCACACACGTTTACTATGTTTACAACAGTTATAATGATGTCGTAGATACAGGGTTATAATGAATACGTAGTTAGTATTAATAATTGTAATATTGTAATTACTTAAACTTGGCTCCATCGTGATGTAAGCAGCTTTTTACAATTGAGCCGCTGCCCCTGTGGAATTCTCTGCACGTCCCTAGGATAGAGCATGTGTATCTGTCATGTTTGTGTGCGACTGCGTTGTTTGGGAAACCGCGTGCTCGCGTGCTAGGTTCCGCGCCCCGCAAGGCTCTTAAGAGAGCACTCTAATTTCCGTCTCGGAGGAAAGCGTGATTGAAAACAAGCTTTCCCGCCAGCGGCTCAAAACAGTCACGTGCTGCAACACCAGAAGAGCAGATAAGCAGAAAGAAGTCTTATTAGCCCTTTGTTTTCCCCCTTTCCTCTGTGTTTCACTCTTCCTTTGGTCTTTCCCTTTTCATCTTTAATTTTCTGTTTATAATTGAATATCTGCTGGCCTGTCATTTATCACTACGCTGCCACCCCCCCCCCCCATATTTTCTCATGACCAATTTGTTGTCAGGGTAAAAAAACAATGTGGTGAATGCGTGTTAACATTGTTTGTGTGCTTGTGTATGTGTGTGCGTGTGCGTGTTGCGGACCATCTGGCCGCGGACAGACCCGGGCATGGATACGATCACAGCAGATTAGAGGGAGGTGGATGGGAAATATTCCTCTTCTTTCCTTCATTTAACTCATCCCTTCTCATCTCCCTCGATTCATTTCACCTACCCTCTTTCTCGCGGCGGGGGGCGCGCTTCCCGCGTCCATATGCGTGCGTGCACGTGCGCGCACGGTAGAGGTTAGCAGGACGCCGGCATTCTCTCTGAAGGGTTGCCAGACGGCTCCAAGCACGTCTTATTATTAATCGGTAATTGAAAACGACGCACCTATCAACGCTGTCAATTATGGGACGGACGTGTACGCGCGCTGGCGCTGTATGGCTGCCAAGCACCGCTAACCTACCGAATGCTAATCCCCGGTCGGGTCTCTCGCGCGGGTAACCCGAACGCTAACGAGCGTGCACACTCCGTTGATTAAAAATATTAATAAGGGTAATGGGTGAAAAACAGCATCGGTTCACGCTGAAGCACTTTAGACAGAGAGGAAACTGGGGCTTACACCAACAAATGGAAACATGGAGGGAGAGCTACTGTAGAGAAAACGTGATGAGAGAGACGGTGTGTGCGTGCGTGTGTTTGGCCTCTACTCATCTGTTCATCTGCTCAAATCTCTGTGGCACTCATTCATCAGGAACGGCTGTAACCCGTGTTGGCACTGCAATGCAGGAAGCTGAGTGTGTTTGTGTGTGTGTGTGACTGTTAAGTGTTTGTGCGTGGCAGTGCTTGAAAATCAGTCACACTGGCGCTAATTATGTCATTTTGTGAGCGTGTGTGTGTGTTTAACTGGCTGAGTGAACTGGAGAGGAGTGAACTTGAAGGCACTCACGGCGCGTTTTTAAGCGTCTGAGTGATATGCTCTTGTTGTGGTGCTACAGGGCTGTATGACCATCGCTACAGATAGAAGTCAGAGTCATGTTATAGGCCCGCACATAGGCTACTGTAGCCACATGCGGACAGCCCATCGGGAGAACCGGAACATTTCCTGGTGGCTCAAGGGTCGTTCTGGTCTGCCGCGAAGAGTCAACTTGACCAGCGATGATACAGCAAGTAGGAATGAGTTGACGGACCTCTCAGAACCCACGCATCGGGCGCGAGTCTCACTTTCGCCGCAGTGTCAGAATGACGTCATCACATCTCACGGGGACGCACATAGCAGCCTGCTTCAACACTGATAACATTTTATATTTATAAGTTGCCGGCGAAATGGAGGGTCGACATGATCAGAAGAAAAGGAAAGGTTAAGCAGAGAGGGAGACAATGAAATAGAGAAAGGCCCTTGCCACAGATGCAGCTAAATGATGCAAAATAAGCAGGTCAGTCAAGAACAGACACACACAAGACATACCCAGCATGGCTAGCTATAGCTAAGCAGCTAATAGCAGTGGGATGCAACGGCCCATAGGCTAAAGTTTGCACGTGTTGCGTCTTCGTAGAGGAATTATATCATAGCAATAAGTGCAACTCATTGTGTGCAATACAAATTGTAATTGCAACATAGCAATCACATGACATTGAAGGAACTTTACTTACTTACATTGTTGCAGCCTATGTTAAATGTCAGTGAATGTGTTTGTGTTTTTGATACTTTTGATGTGCTTCAATATAAAGATAATAATTTAAGCATTTCAGCTAAATGTGTATCTCATTCTCTTTTTAAAAGGTGTAGGCTAAATGGTTTGTGTGTCTAGCCTTGTACAATTGTATGTGCTATGATTGATGTATTCCTAGTGAGTTTTTGAGGGTTCATCCATAAATATAGCATACCTTGAAAACTCAGTTTTCAGATTAAATTTGTTTGTCAGTCCCAAATCTTTATATTTTGTAATCTGGAAACTTTCCTCCCAGATGAACATAGTGGCCAAATGTAAAACTAGTCTGGTACCCGTTAACTCAACAAATAGGGTTAGCCTACAAAATTAGCGGTCTGGTGTTTTGCGTGAACAGGGTGGCCTAGGATGGAGTTAAATTCCCATCTTGAATTATCCACCCCCGAGTGCATCCACAGCTATAAAGGCATTAAATCCCATTTTAACTCCCCTTAGGACTCCATTAGTGATTTTTGCCATCTCATCTGGACTACATTGTCAGGAAATTCTTTAAACCAAAGGTACCCGACATCTGCCCTCCAATGAACCTGAACTCCCCTCTTGCTAGCTTGCTTCACTTCCCAGTTAAGGTCAGTTTGAACTTGCTAGCTAATACGTTGACCCACCATCACTAGTGACCCATAAATGTGCCTACTCCATTGAGATGTTAAATACATTCATAGGATTTATAGGATATTCCTCATTCACTAGCCGTAGGAGGTACAATGAATATACCGTCAATAAAAGAAATGGCAATTGAATTGCTCCAATCACATGCTGCCATGTAAATTCAAAGGGGTAGCTTGTTTTGGTATATATTATTATTATTGTTATTATTATTAATATTACTATTACTATTATTATTTAGTTATTATTTAATTAGTTTAGTTTTATAATTCCTAAAACATCTGAACTTTACAGTTCTAAACGGAAAAAGGCAAGGGGAAATGTCAGAAAATATATATATTGTACACATAACACATAACTTAATAATAATGAACTTTAATTTTAGAGCACCTTTAGTGCACTTATTTAGTGCTTTGACAGTAAAAAAAAATAATTGCAGAATATGCAGTCCATTAAATGAAACAGAACAGTAAAATAGGAAGTACAATAAAGGGAAAGGATGAGAGGGGAATAATGATTAAGTCAAATAAAAATTATAAATACAAGATAAAAGAAAACAATGCAAATGATAAAGTATATAAAAATGTTAGGAATATATTTAAGAGTCCACTGATTCTTCTAGCCTTATCTCTTCTGGCAGGGCGTTTCAAAGTCTCGGGGGCCTGGTGAAAAAAGCCTTTTTAGTCTGGACTTTGGAGCAGCCAGAAAAGTCCCATCTGTGGACCTTAGGATATAATAAGAAAACATGGGGCATATAAAGTAAATTTATTTACAACAAAAACAGGAACGGAAACAGCAAGTTTGCAAAAATCATTAAAGATGGTGATGTACAATATACCTGTAAGTGATTTTGTGTTTCTTATTAGTTTCACATCAAAGTTAGGGAGATATTAAATGTACCCGCTGGGCGTGCATGCCCATTATTCATTGCACGAACAACCGGTGCTGAGTGGAGCCGAATGGAGCTGTCAGAGTTTAGCCTATCATTAAATTGACAATCACCATAGTAAGGAATTTTAATTTCTGCCATCCTTTGTGGTTTGGAATGATAATAAATTGATCTTTCTCGTTACTGTTTACAACTTCACATTGGCACCAGGTAGGACCTAAACTCTTGGTTATTAGCAGTATTATTTTCCTGACATGCTGATTGACCACATATGAACAATCAATACATTGGCGTGTTTCAATGACTATGTATAGACAATAGTGGGTGTAATGAAGAGAATGAAAAATCTATTTTCATATTATCAATATAAATTATTGTTTAGGTCCTTGTCCTCGCACGAAAGCCCAATCCTGTGCATCAACTTCTTTTCCCAAGCCCACGTCCGTGCAAAACAGCAACTACAACACAATAACCAAATTAAAAAGGTTGCAAATACAACCAATGTGTTCACAGCCTCGAGCCCTAATGCTGCACAACAAGCTTCGTTACACACATTTGAAATGTCATCACGTTTTACCTTGTGACCTCTACAGGCACACCTTTACGCAATGCTCCTTTATGCAGCTTCTCTCATCTCTCACATGTTGGTACAGTAAATAAAATGGTCTTCGGAGGAGTCATCTGGGAGATTCAGTGATTAAGCAGCAGTAATAGCGTTATGGAAGGGGAATTGAGAGGAATTTGCTGCTCCAGCCAAGCTCTAAACCAGCTCACTGATTAGTCGTGGCTACCTACGTTAAGTGTTGTGCCTACTAGAATAGGGTAGTTTAGTGCATGTTTGGAACCACAATGTGGAAACACTGAAGGTCACCTATGTCAAATTCCAAATATAAAGTTAGGCTTGCATGTTAATCAAACAGCTTATTGTAGTGTAGCCTATGAAGAAACAGGCCAGGTGCAGCAGGTGAAGTTGCTGGAATGCACACATCTTTAGCAATACCTCATTTGTGAAGGGACAATGTTCTTCAGTCTTGTAAATATAATAAAATGTTCATGAGAGGAAGCCATAATTAGGCATATTAAGAAATGTGCAATGCCACTGAATTCTCACATTGACAAGAAATCAGCAGTGAGATATAAAACAGTGGAGAAGTAATTTGAATAGAGGAAAGACTAACGAAGTCAGGTTCCATGATGTTATGAAAATCATTATATTCTAAAACTATGCTAACTGAGTCCAACATTATACTCCTGGCTCTTAATATAAATCATTGACTTGAACAGTAAGTGACATTTTACAGGCCTGAATACTGCCGATGGACACAATAACTTGAACAATTGTTAGACATTTAAGGCTGCAATGCACATAATAAACAACCACATCGCCATCTAGTGCCGAGGGAGGGAATGGATGCTTTAGTGCTGCCAGTTGAAATTCCATTAACAGTTGCTCATAATGCAGGGGAACAGTGACCTTGTGTATGTCATTGGGAATATAAACATGCATTTGCGTTTTACACACACACACTACCTGAATACATCAGCGGAGGATAATAACAAATGCAAATGCTTTCAGACGTGTGAAATGCATTAAGCAATCAAACTTCAAATCATATCTAAAAATGCAGTTGAACCTAATCTTGGATCAAGATGATGGCATCAGGAAAAGGTGCAAGTCACTTTAAAAGAAGCTTCATTATCGGGGTCTAGTCACAAAAGACTGCTCAACAGGAACAGCGACTGTAACGTCTGTGTTTAGACCAACGGGAACTGGTTAACTCCCAGCCAGTAGGGGGCAGGATAGTCTAGTGGTCTAGGTGTTGGACTCCCAGCCAGAAGGTTGTGGGTTCCAGCCCCAGAGTTGGCCTACCTGTAAGCATCCTTGAGCAAGATGCTTGAACCCTTTCTGCTCCATGTAATTGTAAGTTGTCTTTGATAAAAGCGTCTGCTAAGTGACCTAATAATTATATTAGTATAATTATTATATTATATTAGTATTTGTATTTGTCATCATCACTATTTAATACCAGTAGCAAACGTTGCATTCATTACCAGCTTATTTCACCTGAAAGGTATGCCGTATCAATCTGAAATAAAATGCATGAAATTCAGCCAGCCATTGTAGACATATCCTTCCTAGCAATCCTTCATTACAATTGGTACAGATTTTGTGATCTACAGCATCTACAGAGGTGGTTGTATCTAATGCCATCTTGTGCATCTGTACAGCTGAAACACAACAATCTTTAGCAGAAAAGCACAAATGTTGTTGTTGTTGGCCATGTGAAAATTGCTTAGTCCACAGCCCAACTCACTCAGGTTTTGTAACCTGGCGTTCAGTCCATTGCCGTTTACGTTCATTGAACGTAATGTAAATGCTACACCGTCCCGAACGCAGCCTGTGTCAGTCAGTCCGTTGATAAATACACAGAGGGGGATATTATGGTAGGGTTGCAAAGACAAATTCACATTTGAGGGTTCAGTGGCGCAAAGACCATAGGGACTGGTCTACACAGATGTGGAAAAAAGGTGATGGACATATGAGTCACCCTTAACCATATGTCCATCACCTTTTTTCCACATCTGTGTCTCGATGTCAAGTGGGCGAACGCATGTGTGGCGTACACCGAGAGAACAGTACAGGCCTGAATGCTTGACCCCTAGAGTGAGGTGGTCTGGACACAATGTCCTGCTGTGGTTACCTGGCATGGTTTGAGTCCACTTGTCCCCTTAGAGGGAATGTTACCGGCCTCAGGCCTAGGGGTTATCTGGGCCAGCAGCATGCTCCACACAGGCAACGGCGTCTGAAGCAATAAGGAAACAGCACGCAGGGTTAGTGTGTTCAGTCTGAGCACATATTTAATTCTGCAGATCCAAATTGCAACATAACATAAAGCATGAAACATTTCCATATTTCAAAAATCACTTTAAAGTCTAATAACACACATATATATATATACATTTATTATTACAACATGATAGCATTAGCATAATAACAGTCATTCACAACAACTCACAATACATTTACTGGTCTACAATATGTAAACAGCATAGTGCATGTACAGTAGTTATCCTTTAAATGTAACTGTAAATATAAACAATATTGTAATATTCTCTCATTAGCACTCATTAACAGTATAACGTTACCAGAATTTCAATAGCTATACACTAGCTATAAACTAGCTATTATCTTTGAAAACATTTACAATACAAACCTTCAGTAAGGGACCCGCCACTTAAGTGGTCCTAACTTCACGCCAATACTTCACTTCACCTAAGTGCTTTAACTTCAAAGTTAAACTTTCTAACAAAGTTAGAAACACGCAGGCCTACATATCGCTAAAGTAAAAAACATCCTCGTGGGATCACTCTCGAAATGTATGGTATGGACGCAGGCGGCAAGCCTTCGACCATAATTGTAATATATACTCCAAACAATATTTCAGACCTATTTCAAACATTTTATCCAGTGTTTAAAATGTTTAAAGTATATTTTTTACATACCTGTGGATATTAGGAACAGCGGTTTGTCCGTTCAGATTCAGCAGTGAGCATAAAGAAAACTTAACCTGTGCTGCGTCTCTAAAGGCGTGTTTCCACTGAACGCAAACTCGCGTCAGTTTGAACGCTCGATTATTTGTTTTTACTCGCTAGGCTCAGGACTGTAGCCTCCCGCTGAACCAGTGGCGACACCTATTGCATGATGGACTAACTACAGTCTAGTGGAGCTGGTAGGAATAAGTTTGATATATTAGCACAAATCAGATTAAATAAAATAAAGGGGTTTTACAACGTTACAACCCTGCATCCTCTGAGGAGTATGAAAATGATGTGAATCATAAGCTATGGCCTTCACAGTTATCAGATCTCGACCCAATTGAACACCTACTGTGTGTACACATCATCTATGTGGACCTTGTCCACACATGTTTATCCTGATATACTTTATTTGTGTTGTGTACATAATGCACCGTACGGTATACAATATATTTGCTTACATACAGAGGCAAAAAGGACGTGCAGGTAACAGACAATACAAACAAGTACACACAGATTCTACACGTCCATGTTTAAATTCAAGAGCCCTGTGCTAAAACAGAGCTCATAACATACCGATAGCACAGTCATTCTGTGGGTAATAATTTGCATGCATCAAACAAATGTGTGTAAAAATGACCCCCGTCCCTGACACCTGAATAAATAGCTCTCGTTTTTTGTTTTGTTTTTGGCTAATGGAAAATGCTGGCAGCGATGATGAAACCCAGCACCACAGACGCAGCCACATCCCCACACAGTGTGTACACAGGCCTGCGCTGGCTGACCAAGCAGCATGTGACGGGTGGATGGAAACAGTTGTGGTTTAAAAAGCGCCACAATGATCTGATGACGGAAAAGAAAATAGAAAAAAAAAAAACACAACTGAGGATGGTTACTCTGCCTTCAAAGAGGTTGTGAAATTTTGACACACAGTATATTAATGTCCAAATAGGTTAATAACAGTGATATTAAAATGTGTTTGAATGACCTCTCCAGCTCGTTCTCCTCAATGTCCAGGCAGCGTATTGATTTGAAGTGCTCTCCACCACTGCACTGGAGCTGACCCGACCAGCCAATCCGTCAATGTAAACGATGATGCAACTCTATGGTGGCCCCAAATCTAAAATACAAAAGTCTCAAAAGTTTTATAGACCACTTATTTTGTTGGATAAAACAAGATGACTGAAGTATTATATTTGGACATTATGTTAAAATATTTCACGTCCTCTTCAAATGTATGTGTAGCACCCATATATAACACAGAAAACAAGGTTAAACTATACATTAAATGATCTCTTTCTGCGATTTGTCACTGAATCATCAAATTCCTCTTCATTTTTGGTTCATTCTAATTTAGAATTTGGTCACTTAGCAGATGCTTTTATACAAAGTGACTTACAATGACTACATGGAGCAGATACGGGTTAGACATCTTGCTCAAGGATGCTTACAGGTAGGCCATCTCTGGGGCTCAAGCATGTTCTTCTGGTTTGGAGGTGAACACCCAGAGCACTGGACTATCCTGCCCTCTTTTCATTAAATGAGTCTCAGCGGGCTTCTTTTTTTCAAAAGTCACTTATAAATAACTTACTAGGCTACATTTAATTGAATTAATCAAATCTCTTGTCAAACACACACTTCACCCTATGTGTCTGTCCATCTCCTGTCCATCTCAAATTCCTTCTCTCTCTCTCTCTCTCTCTCTCGCTCTCTCTGTTTCTCTTTCTCACACACACACACACACACACACACACACACACACACACACACACACACAAACTGTGTCTATCTCTATACTTTGCGAGTGCAGTAGCAAAAATCATCAACCGCCGTGATGAAACTGTCTCTCATGAGGACCGCCACAGTATAAAGTACGACCCAGATTTACCACTGCTGCAGAGGATAGGTTCATGAGAGTTACCAGCCTCAGAAAACGTCAATTAACGACACTTCTGATCACAGCCCAAATATAAGTAACAGACACATTTCAACATCAACTGTTCAGAGGAGACTGTGATAGCTAGGCTATCCTGCAGGGGCAGGATAGCCTAGCGTTTAGGGTGGACGACTACCAGCCAAAAAGTAATGACTGTATGGCCTATATGACCCATTTTTCAAATGTGCATCAGACCACGGCTTAGCATACAGGGAACTGTTTACACTACTTGATACAATTGTTCCACTCCGCTAGCCAATCAAAGCTTGTATGTCCTTTAATGGAAAGGTTGGTCTGTTTTGCAGTGCCGTTATCTAGGTCTCTGACACAGTTGTTCAATATCAGTACATCATCAGACATGGGCAGGCTGCACATCTCTCTAACCATTGTCTTGGGTAAGTCTTTGGTAACCTTACCTGTGTATACTGTGATGTTGAGTGCTGAAGGGTTTTCATTCATGATGCTTTACTGTTGCTTTCCAGTTACAGTTTTATCCAGCCAGGATGGGATCTCTGGAGCTCAGGTGGAACTGACAGTGACACCAGGAGAGAATGTCACTTTATACTGTGACTATAACAGTAATGTAACTAAGGGTTACATAACATGGTTCAGGAACTGTTCTTACACAAATCAGTTGACTCTTATTCTGTCAACACAAAATGTGTTAGAAAGGTCTGGGAACCTGGATGAAGACGTGATTCCCTTTCGTCGTTTTGCTTTTCTGAATAATATTTCCACTGATTGCTACGATCTACTGATTAAGAACATCACAGAGTCAGATCTGGGACTCTACTACTGTGGAAGTAAAGAGTTTATGGTGAAAAATAAGGGAAAGTTTAACATAATAACCATCTACAAATATTGGAATGTCACCACAAGGATAAAATATAGTAAGTGTTAAATTAGTTTAGATATTTCTTAAATATGTTTACATATACATGGATATATATATATATACATACTGTAGATATATACTGTATATATATGTGTGTGTGTATTATATGTTTTCCAAAATACAAATAACAAAAATTGAGAGGAGACACGTAAATCCCCAGGCCAAGACAAATACACTGCCAGATTTATAAAAGAAAGTTATAGATTACAGCCTGTAAGTGTTCCAAATTGTGACATTAAAGGTAAAATCTTGACTGTCTCAAATACAACAAATTCTACATTTTTACATTTACAATCTCGAAGCGATATCTCTGAAGACGTCAGTAGTGTTAATTTGTTAAGCTACGCACGTTTAACTGTGTGTCTGGCAAAGGGACTTAAATTATAAATCATATCTTTGAAGGTCGTTGGTAAAGAAAATAATTGCCATTTCATCGCTCTGTCATTATAGGCAAATTATTTATATTTACTTAGTACCTTGTCAGTCAGTAAAAGAAAAAAATATTTGTCAATGAATTCAAGCAACAACACAACAAACCGGAAACAAAAAATAATCAAAACATACATGTAGATAACCATAGAATACTACGTAAAGTACAATTAAGTCAAATATATCAAATAAGATGAATAGACATCACCTAAAAGAAAGTCTATAAAATGGATTTTAAGAATGATTTAATTGATTGATTGATTTAAGTAAAATAAACTATAATAAAGAATGAGCAATCATGGGTACCATTAATACCAGGGTGGGTAGTAAAGATAGTCTTTCATCAGTGAAAACTACAGTATACTGTATATGATAATTGTGGCTTAAATGGATTCCTGGAGAGGCGGATGTTGTGGAACATCACATAGATGACAATGCACTTTTAAACTTTCAGAAACCAAATAATTATTTGGATGTGTGACATAACATTGTTTGCATCAGAACCGCCCTACCAACCACCCTGCCAACCACCCTACCAACCACCCTGCCAACCTGTCCTACCAGAGTGTGGACTGTGCTGGATGCTGCTGTGTACACTGTGTCCAGCCTCTGCTGTTGTATTTAGCCTCCTCTCTCTTCTGCTGGTCTATTTCTACTGCAA
>JAOEHI010034273.1:0-12908 GCA_025447815.1 Percopsis transmontana | reverse complement strand
TTAAATAAATACAAAAAATAATAATAATCATGGAACCAGGAGATTGTGGCGATCTCTTAAGACACTTGACCCGAGTAGTGCCCTTTTTACAATTTGTATTCCTAATTTCCTTCTGAACTTCTCATTCCTGCAGGCTGTGCATTTCATCACATTACGTAACATTCTACTTCCTCTTGTTATTAACATGAGTGGGTGCTTTTTACTAAGTTATGCTACTGTGTAACAAAACCATCTAATCAATTTATTTTGCAATATAGTCTGCTCCCACCCAAAATAAGCACACACTTATAAAATGTTCTATACAAATTTGTTGTATTAGTAATGAACATAAAGGTGGAGATAATAATGGGAGATTAACTTCCTCACCTGGAATCAAATCTAGACTGGGCCTGTTTTTACTGAGCTGACTTGTATGAATGAGAATTCCATGCATGCACATTCTGAATTGCCGCCACCTATATTTTGTCTTTATATTTTGAACAATAATGCTAATAGTAATCATACACTGAAACCAGACAATACACAAACCAAATAAGTATTTCACCTCTCACTTGACAGTATATTTATATAACAATATATCAATAATATATCAAGGCAGATGCCTGATCAAAATTAAGCGACATGTTTTAGCATTTTCCAAATTTTAAGTATCCTGTCAATCAGGGAGAGGATTATGTTTGCATAGTTTACAAGAGGTTTGCTGCTTAACTTACCTGCCACTTGTGTTTTCGTCTGCGTGTGTTTTTGTGAGAGAGAGAACGAGTGATTCAAGGGGAAGGATCAGAGGGAGTGTTCTTGTGGTGCCAGATCAATGTCTGTCTTTCTTTCCTGTATGATTGCAACATATCCTTTTCTAAACTGACCATTTCCGAACGACAAATAGATAGATAGATCTCTTAGCCATCTTAAAACATATCCATAATTGTAAATATCAAGAGGTAACTCTGGGAACAACCTTGAAAAACATGTTATCAATGTTTCATTTGATAACAGTTGAAAATGACTGTATACTGCTTTTTACAGCTCTTGCGAGTTTTATACCCAGGTTATACACAGAGATCGAAAGACAAACGTATACTCAGGCATGTTTGGGGTAATGTAGCTGATTAAACTTCTCAGGTTGTCAGGTCTGGGCATGTACACACAGTGTATATGTCTCTTTTGATATGAAATTTTTGCAACATAACTTCATCTAACCTTGTTACACAATTCTGTCATGCAAAACCGCCATTTAAACCAAAAATGAAGCCGACAAAAGAACACCTGCCACAAATATCTCAGATGAAAATCAGAGGTCTCTCCACCAAAACTACACTTAGACCTCAGATAACTTTTTGCTAATCCAACAAAATGTCTTGACTTGTGTTCAGATACTGTATATCAGCGAAGTATTGTGTGTTTTTTATGAATGATGAAACAAATATTTGGTAACTTGGTAATGAGCTTAGTCATTTGGACCACACTAAATACACATACAAAAAAATCCTAAAGAAGGTGTCAGTTGTCCTGCCCAACAAATGTGAGATGCCCTCACTGCCTGTCACACCACTAATGCATTACTACATGATGTTCCTGTAGGCTACATCGGAGTACATAAGTAAGTACGTAACTGTAGGTAACATTACATTAGAATAGGTATACACTACTACTTGATAATGAGTTAATCATGCCAACCAGGTAAGACTATATATAATGTATATATATATATATATACTGTATATATATATCACAAAAACAGGGACAGTGATTGAAAGTGACAAACAATAAAACAAATATATTTACATAATTAGATTGTTGTCATTATGCATTTTACCATTTTCATCTGAGATGAATAACCCTCCAGAACATTGGATTGAGTAAAACCTGGTGTATAATCTGTACAAGCCTCCCTGACACAAATGTGACAGTTTGGTCATTTAGCAGACGTTTTTACTCAAAACAATTTACAGTGAGTACAGTTAAGTGTTAAGCAGCAAGTGGCTAATTAGACATCTTGCTTAAGGGTGCTTACATTTTACATTTTGTTATTCAGGAGACACTATTATCCAAAGCCACATACAATAAGTATATTTGCTAATAGTAGCTGAAACAACCTTAGAGTGACCTCTACAGTCACTTAAATCTCCTGCGAAAGCTTGGCAGTGAATCCACTGTTCTGACAGCAGGGGGAAGAGTCCTTCCGCAGCTGAAAACCCCTGTGCCTGCAAAGTGAGGGTGGTGCCAGCCAACCAGCTGAGGTGCTAGACCAAAGTGATTGGTCAGCGGCTTGGAACTTGAACATTGCTTGTAGGTAGGGGGCTTGTCGGCTGAGATTTAACCACCCTATGTACAAAGGTACTTGTAGGGGTTAGGACTGTTCTTTTCTAAAGAAACTTGGAACTAGATTAAGGCAGTTTCTCAAACCTAAAGCTTATGCTTTAATAAAAACCTGAGAATTGAGTGCTGGCAGACTTGGCTTGGAAAGATCAGGAAAGAGTACAATTTTTGGAGGAACTTTAGATTGATTTGAATCTATAACATACATATTGACATAATAATAATAATAATAATAATAATAATAATAATAATAATAATGGCACACATTATAACTAAGCCTGGTTCTATAAATGGTGGAGCTTTGAGAGATGATTTTATTCTTGATTCTTAAGCACTTATATGGAAGGGTAAATAATTAGTTGGATGAAGCTATTTCTGAGGACAGTTGGAAAATATTAGTAGCTTCCTGGCATAAATTCTCTCATGAAGCACAGTCACAACCTAGTCTGTAAAACATTTTCAATAGTTACTGAACTTGGAGAAAAAGTGACACGTTGTAGAGCTGATTGTAGAGCTGGAGAACCTTTTTATATATGCTATGTGAGAAAACCATAAGGTTGTATTATTTATGAGTAAGGAGGTTGGTAAGAAAGTTGTTGGAAGTCAACCACTGATATGATCTTTATCTAGGTCTATTTTTGACCATAATTCATAAATTGATGTATCAGTTTGTATATAATAATTAATGTTCTAATTTGTAACTTGTTTATAAATTGTTTATTTATTTTAGTACAGTGCCCGTTCACAGGGCTGAAGTGATACCTCCCTGCGCTTCTAAGTGCACACGTCTCCTGTGTTGTTTGCGTTGTCTCAGTATTCCTTTGTCTCAGTATAGAACTGTATTGTTATCCTGTAATCGGGTACTTTTATGTCGGAGCTAAGCCCCAACCACGCGAGCCCATCCGCTTCCGGATAGCGCTATTCTCTATTTTATACAAAGTTAATTAATTCTGAACGTGTCGCGACACTTGGTCCTCAGCAACACACCTGTTACGTGTGAAGTCGATTGGGTAAACGGTTCTCAACATAATTGAAATACGAACAGACAGACACACAGACAGAGATTCCTGCCTTAATAATAAATGGTCAATTCCTTAACAAAGCTAAGAAAGTTACCCTGCTACTGTCTATAGTGGGTCAGAGTGTTAAAACCAGAGAGTTTTCATGGGACATTGAATGTATATATGTACTGTATATGTATATAGAATTCATTGAATTTATGGGGAATTTTGAATCTGAATTATATTAGTGGTCAGCAGCAGGGCGTATACATGAGGGTGACGGTATAGGCAGGCAGCAGGCAACACAGTCAGGTAACCAGGCAGACAGGAAGGCTGGCGGGATACACGGGCAGGATAAACAGGCTTCGCGAAAGTTGACAGAACACACTTGACTAGACAGCACAGACAAAGGGGAGAACAGGGACAAAATACACTAGGGGTGATTGGGGAACAGGAACCAGGTGAGACTTGGTATTTGGAATTGGTAAAAGGGGAGGGGCCAAGGATTGGGAAAGGGAAAAGGACTAAAAAAGGGAAATAGGGCAGAACAAAGGAGGGGTTGTGCAGAAAACAAGGAAACAAGGCAGACACACTAGGGGAACATGGAGTGGACATCGGGGAACACGGCACACACACAAGACACAAGACTAGAGCTGGGCGGTATGACCTAAAATTTATATCACGGTATAATTTTAAGCACGGACGGTAACGTTATATATCACAGTATATTCGTTTTTCTTTCAATTTCAATATAAATGCTTCTGAAGGGGTAAAGCACTGGTATGGCAACTGCATGGCAGCCATTATTCTTAACTGTATTACTAGGACATATTTCACATAGTACAGAGGTATTTTAAAAACATTTATTGTGCAAAACTGCAATAATAAATAGAAAAAAATGCAAAACCTTTTCTCAAGTTCAAATCCGATTAATTATTAAATATATGTTGCTAGATTATTTAATGATCTGAACTTTTATAGTCTAGGGTAGTCTAGTGGTCTGGGTGTTGGACTCCCAGCCAGAAGGTTGTGGGTTCGAGCTCCAGAGTTGGCCTACCTGTAAGCATTCTTGAGCAAGATCCCTAACCCCTATCTGCAGCATGTAATTGTCGCTTTGGATAAAAGCATCTGCTAAATTACCTAATTGTATTTTGAAGTAAAAACTGTAGATACGATACTTCCTGTTTAGAGTGTGAGTAGCAGTAATGTATCCAGATGGTCAAGAAGGATATGCGTGATGGTTTATTATCTTGTGTTTTCATCTTGCTCTTTTGCTACGAGTTTCATTAAAAGTTTTTGGAACGTTCAATGCTTCTGTGTCAAGTTATTAAAGCTTCCGCTACAAACCCGTGGGTGATCGCAAACCTTGTTATAAAGTTTTGGTATAGCTGTATCTGAAATTTAGTGTTGGGACTCAGGAGTGTAGGACGTACAGTGAAAGCTGCATCGGTGCTTTCTTCGTCCGAGTAAGCTTCGCTTTGCAGGTAGCTTTTGGGCTGCTTTTGGGCTGCTTTGAGTTTCCAATTCAAAGAATTTCCACACGGCTAACATCTCGATAGTTTGTAGTCTCAAGCTATGCTATGCATTTTTGCTGTATGTAGTAGAGCATGTCCGTTATTCTTTCTGGCATACTAGGCACATTTAGTGCATTGCTGCCTCTGTGAGGGCTCTACCGGTCAGCACGGTATAGTCAAAATCCATACCATAAGTTGCTAGTTTGTTTGATAAGCTATGAAGGCTGTAGTCTTTTAGCATATATGCTAGAGCAATTCTATGCTAGCACGTTTATAGCATTGTGTTTGTGCTGGCTACAAAATAAAAGTCCCTACTTTTTATACAAGTAATATTCATACTGGTTTAAATCATCAATTTGATAGCATTTGCCATCTTTGCTAAGCAAGAGTTTTGGGTGAAATAATTAATTTATCAAAGATCTGTCCCATATAGACGCCTGTCCCAAATATAGGCAGTTCAGTGATTGCAGCAAATGAAAACCCTGACTTTTATTTGAAGTTTTACGGTATGTGTGATAATTCCTTGTGCAAATAGTGCTATTAACACTTTTATGATCATGAACAGCATCAGTCTCACTAATGAAAGCACTCACAAGTGTACACTACCAGTCAAAAGTTTGGACACACTTTCCTATTCAAGTGAATGGTAAAGTGTGGCCAAATATTTGACTGGTACTGTATTTATGAGGGGCCATTTTGACTATGTCGAAAGAATGAATCATAACCACGGACCTTTAAACCCCACCCACACTTCCTTATAAGCTGTTAATTTTAGTCACCAGTTACGATTCAGGAAACTGGGTTTCATTCTAATTTCCGTTTGGTCCTGCATCTGTCATTCATAGCGTGACAGAGTCAGTGTGACAGCATGAAGAGCTGCTGTACAAATGTTATCAGATTATATCAGCTGTTTAAGCACATCCCACATATGACAGGAAAATAGAGAGTGATGTTGAAGTCTGTAAGATGCCTACGTGGAAATAGCCAAGAAAAACAGGGTCAATATTGTGATAAAGTGAATATTTGGAGAGAAGGGATTTTTTTTCTGTGTGGCCAAGACAATACCTGCTTAATTGCTTTCATTTTCAGTTAACTTTCTATAGCAAATCACGAATGAAAGTTCTTCTGGGGGATTTTTTAAAACTAAGATAAAGATGTCCTATCCACAAAATTATATTCTTCAGGAAACAAATGCACAATCTGTTGGTCTCTCTTTCACTCTCACTCTTTCCTGTATGACTACAACATGTGCTCCTTCTAATGAATATAACACTGACTTTACATGAGTAACCCAGTAGAATGGGACTGCCTACAGTGCCACCAACACTGAACTAATATTTTGTTTTGTTCAAATATTACTAAGCAATTATTATAATTATTATAAAGATTATAATCTTTCAGATATTTCCAAATATTTAGGGAGCAGACATTTGAGACACAAACATCTCAGACAAACTGCATGGTTTACTTAACTTAAGTAAAGATGTTAATTACAATGTGTTGGAACTAACCACTAAATTACTAGACTACTATGACTACTATGTCAAAAGTAAGTTAGCAAGACTGATGTCTAATCCAAATACAGACACTTTAAGATGCAATTGTGCAATCAAGCCTTTTCTTTTAAAGAATGTCTATAGCTCTCCCTATAGAATCATATTTATTTATAGATGTTTGTTTTCCTAATATTTAAGACGTAGACAGATGTGGGTGGGGTTGAGTACGTCACTCACAATCAGTATACACTGAATTTCCAGTTGCTCGGGGGGAATCCCCACCATTTCTGCTCTTCCCCCACCTTCACTTGATCTTTAAACGTTTCCCCTTCCAAATGAGCATCCCAGTCTCTTGTGTGCTTGCTGTTGGTCCGTTTAAACACAAGTGGAGAAGAACTACTGAATTCGTTGTGTGATTTCTGACCCTGGGGAAAACACACTTATATTATTGGCTCTTGTTGAAAATAAATGCAGTCATTCTTAAGTGCCGTTTTCAGTGCTGCTGAGACAGGGACGAGGTCAATGAGGAGATGGGAAGGCACCTTGTCTTCTGAGAAAAGAACACTATGACTTGGTTACTGAGTTACCACAAGCAAACAAGCTGGGGGATGGTAGATTCTAGGTCAGTTCAAGACAACCTCTGAGAAATGCAACAATGATAATGTGCAGGATCACAGTCATTTAGGGTCTTTGTCAAAATCCCCCCAGGTGGCACACCCTTAACCGACTAAAATAAATCAGATAAATTTGATCTCTCTTCAGTCTTACTGTAATTGGATAGGTGGCTGTGTCTTTATATAGCGCAATGTTTGCTATATTAACAAACATCCAAGTCTTGAATACAAATATAATGCAATTACAAAGCTGTCACTCTGTTGATAAGTTTGTTGTGTAGAAACCCTGTAAAAAAAGCCCACTTCTAAATCCAAATAAAAACAAAAGCCTTCATTTTGTTTTGTTCAATTATTTATTAATTTTGAACTGATTCAAAGGCCGACTTTATTTGGTTAAAGGTTAATCATGCTAATTGCGTTATTGATATTACAGTACATTATTTCAAGTCTATTTCAAATGTCTTTGCAATTTTTTCAAACAAATATTTCTCTGGAAAGATGTTGCCTGCCAGTCGTCATGTTGTCCCAGAGGACATAACGTTGCATATATTTTAAATAACAAGACACAACAAAAAATACTGTAAAAATACAAACAACTGTTTTTCATTTTAAAGTTGCATAGAATAACTTGGCATATTGGCGGTACCCTCTGGTCGTGGTACATAACTGCGCACAACCAACCTTTTATTGTTTTCCCCACTGTAGTTGCAGGAATCATTTTAGCCATAGCTTTGTCAATTTAAGAGAGGCATGAAGAAAAGTTCCTGTTATTTCCCACCACTACTCTGGTGGGAAATCATTTTTTAAGTTCTTGCGTTTCCTTTTCTTCATTATAAATTCAAATAATCACTTGTGTTAAAACGGGGATTTTACATGAGTCACATCAAGCATATAAGAGAGAATGAGAAAGATGTGATGAGTGCAGGCAGGAGGGAGTGAAGTAGCAACCCATGCAGAAATACTTAGAAAAAGGAAGTGCTGTCAGTATTCTCAAGACACAGGTTAGTGACATGTAGCTCTTGCAAAACAAAATTAGACTATAATTTAGTAGCGCTATACTTTCACAACCACAGGCCATTAGGCTGTTAATTGCCATGTGTTCTATTTGTAACAATCGGTAATCTTGCTAGATTTAGTAGATTTTGTGGTATAATGTGTTAATAGATATATAATTTTGCCATCAGCTTTACATTTTCGTATTTTTTGTTGTCTCCCAATATTTTGTTGTAAAAAAATCTTACTTTATGTTTTTACTTGAGAAATGCTAATGATTTTGCGTGTCTTCTTTGTAGGCCTATGTGGTGTCAGGTGGGGTCGAGGGGGTAATTTTTAGATAGAAAATGAAGTAGTTTACATTAAAATCCTCATAATCAGCAGTAGCCTAATCAACAACATATTCTATTTTGGTCCACAAGCTATTGTGTATAGTTTATTTTCAACAAAATGTGGAATTGCTTCAAGCATACAAAACTATCGATGTGTGAGCAGGTTTTTGTGTGTATACGAGTTAGAATGAATGTGAAGGTAAGTGTACTCCTAGGACAGAACTCGTACTCGTACTACCATGTGTTGATTTGTCCTTGTTTATAATTAGATGCACTATTTACAAGGCTATCCAAATCAGTGGAATCTTTTAAATCACTTCTTAAAGCCTACTTTTATAGACTTTTAGACATGTAGACTTTTATGACATTTTTTTATGACATAACTTTGTTTAGTTTATTTATTTGTTTAATGAGTTTTACCTTATTTATTAGTATTTATTTCTTATTATTTTCTTTAATGGGCTTGTTCATTGCAGTGTTCCTCTCCTCTCATCCTTTCCCCTAATTTTGTTTTCTATTTTATTGTTCTATTGCTTTTAATGGACCTATATTGTGCTTTGCTTTGACTGTTTTATACTGTGTATTTTTATTTGGACTGCTATTTATTGTGTATGTAATCAGTCACTAAAATGCATTGATTGATTGGTTGATTGATTTATAAATGATAACTGGTTGTTTAGAATGCCTCTGTTTATAAGACTGCTGCCTTGTTCGTTAACGGTAGGCGATTGTCCAACGGTGATCTTTTGTCTCCCTCTGCAGGATTTTTGTTGAAGCGATCCAGCAAAACTCTAACATTAGAATCACTTATTACGTCCATTCTCAGGTCGGGGTTAATGCTAATCGTGATAGGGGTTTTTCTCTTTAACACCTAACATGTTAGCATTTGCTTTGATCTGGGAAAGCACACCACACAAACTGGAGATTACCAAGATTGTTGGATTGCCACGTACCAGGAGTATTAGTCTACAAAAAATGAAACTGGTACATAAGAATTTATGCTATGCGTGTGCACCCACGCACAAGCCTACTGAGCCAGTTACATCCTGCATTTCTGTGTTGTAGTTGTAAACATGTAAAATGTTTGGCTTTTTCCATTGGTACAATATAGAGCATCTTTATATTGAAAGATGTCACTTTGGTGCGGATTCAATGAGCTGTTTTCATTATACTTTTTTTAAATGACTGGTAAAATTTATAACAACTTCATATTGAAAAATGTCACTTTTCTAAAAATCCATTAAAGTCAATTTAAAGGGATGTTTTTAAATGAACATAATGGGAGTCGCACAGAGTAGGCCGAGCATTAGACATGATTCTGTCTAAGAAATAGAACATGGAAAGCATGAGGGATAACATTTAGCCTACTTATGATTATTCATAAAGGCTATTGTTTTAATAAAATAGCACCACCATTTAAATACACGTAACAATCAACAAGCGGGCAAATTTTTTTTTTTTCTTCTCAGCTTGACATGTTGACTTTAAATGTATGTTCTTGGGAAACATGCATGAATAATAATGTTAATATAGCTATAATGTTAATAAAATAGAAAAACAAGTAATTTGCAGGTTGCAAAGAAAACGAAAGCGAAGCATAGGCCTACGATCAAATAAGGTGCACATTTCTGGGCATGAAGAGATCAATACACTTGTACACAAATGTAAGTTATGACTTTTATATGCGGTAAGGGAAGAGCTGTACCAGGACCAAACATAGGCTATTTGTGATGAATATGAAAGCTCAAAGATTATGGAAATGTAGGCTAGGCCGTTGTAGTTGATCCAGACAGAAAAGTTGACTGAATTATAATAGGTGAATTCATTGTTCGCTATTGTGTGCCAATTTTATAATTGTGTTTTCATTCTAATAAAATAAATCTAAATTATAGGCCTACTACCTTTTTCAATAATGTCACCATCAGTAGGCTACAGCTTTTCAGAGAGCGGAATATGTGTAGCCCATACAAATTCATGCTCGTCCAATAATTCTCTCACAGTAATTATGACATATAATATTGTATGTAATATAATAACTGAAATATTTCAGAAGAAATAGGCTATGCAGTCTGGGCTGCGAGATTACCACCGATGCATTAGATTGGCTCAACGCGTCAGCTGACATCTAACTTTGCCGATTTCATCCGCAACTGAAGCCTATTCGTCACTCTGTTTTTCCAGCAAATTACCCACGACAATGTGGAAGTTTTCATTTTGTTGCAATCGAAAAATTATTTTCCCGATGGAATTAGTGTGCAAACGGCGCACACCTATAAACTCTGAAAATATGCAGATGAAAAGGGATCCGTCGTAGGCCTATTTGTTTTTAATTTTAGGAAAGGTTAGTGAGCTCTTGCGATTCGTGCAATGGGGGAAATGATACATTGTTATAACTTAGTATTGTGTATGACTGTCATATGCTCTGGTCACGCCGTAATTCTGGAATCAATCTACTGGAATACCTCAAACACTAAGTAAGTGGATACATTTAAACAAATTCATATAAACGTATATGCCTACATTGTGCTCTTTTTCTGTGTGTTTTTCATATAGTTTTGCAGAAAATCTTTAATGACAAACTTTTGAATATGCCTATACTGTAATGAAATAAATGGCATCAACCTGATTGCCAATGGCTTTCATACAGGTGGTATCACAAGATATATGCCATATATTATTTTTTTGCATTAACATTTGGCACATTTTTTATTTATCTGTGACAATATGATTATTATTTGAACAAACCACAATTTTATAGCTGTAGTATCTTAGTTAGTCTTTCTTTCTATTGGCTGTATTGCAGTTTTCCTATGCATGGAATGTTTGTCACTTGACATGTCCTGACTTAACATTTTTTATTTTTTTTCATGTAGATTCACTCAAGGTGAAGGCCTAGTCCTTTTTCCTCAGATTGGGGACAAGGTGGACATTGTGTGCCCCAGACTTTGGACTTCTTCGCCAGGGAAGGAGGAGTACTACCGTGTGTATCTGGTAACCCGGAGCCAGATGGAGCGATGCATCATCAACAAGACAGACACACCCCTGCTCAACTGTGTTCAGCCCCACGCTGATGTTAAATTCACCTTCAAGTTCCAGGAGTTCAGCCCTAACCTCTGGGGTCTGGAGTTCCTTAAAGGAAGGGACTATTTCATCACCTGTAAGTTTTACTTTCAATATAAATCCCCTATGCTTGTTTGTAGCGTATAATATAGTTTATCACATAATGCTCCAATAGGGCTTGCATGTATTGAGCTCTTGAGATGTTTAAAACAGCAGCCTATACTGGTCCTACATCTACGGGTTGGGGGCATTTTAAGTCTCTGTTATGTGCTGATGTGTTTTGCTTTGAGCTAGATACGTTGTGATCCTTTGTTCCCTCTCATCTTGTCAGTTCACATGAGAATCACACGTGGCTTGGTTACTGGGGCACTATTGGTTAACCAGCATCTTCGTGCCAAGTGTTGCGTGAGATAGGGGCTAGTCCAGCTCTACCCTGATCTGCTGCACTGTGCTCTGACAGCACCCAGTCACAGGCCAGTGTGATTCTAAGCACTTACATGCCCCAAATCACACAAGGCTTTTACAGCATCAGGCAGATTTGATGGGAGCTCTCATGGCAAGATAGAATAGACTTAGACGTTGTTATCTGACCTAAATGGTCCTAATAAGACTCTGTGTGTGTGTGTGTTTGGCCACATTCTGACTTCTGAATGTTACCATTCATGTACAATATGCGTCATGAATTCGTTAATGGTGGTAATGTGGTTTTGAATGTTTGTGTGTGTATAACTACATTAGAACTTCTTCTAATATTTTATTTGTGTGTGTGGCTATTCCTGTAGTCTTTGTCAGGGTAAATATGTGTAATTAAATAGATATTTAAAAACTATTTGCTATAGTATTTTTAAGGATATATAGAACAATAATTACTTAACATTACAGTTTTTCATAACTATTAAAGGTTTATTCTGCCAAATTTGGACCTAGACCTTATTTTCTCAAACCATGGCAATCATTTCTAAACCAAATCTGATCATATTAGTAAAAAAATTCATCGTAGAGTTTGGAGGATATCTGCTGTCAAAATGCTATAGATTATCTCCCACAAATATTCTCTATCTCACCCAAAACATGTCCTTTTGAAAAATACTAATACTAACAATATACAAACACACATATACTAACACATGTTTAGCTTGAAGTGAGTTTCAATAGTAATTGGCTTCCTAGTTTCTCATTACCAAAGCATGTATTGTACAGTGTGGTTACCACAGTGTACACATGCCTGGGATTTGGTACATGTATTTTATTAAATGTGCATCAAGTTGCACATTTAGTGTGTAAGCAATTGTGGAAAACTATCAAAATAACAACTTTGAACGCAGTCTCTTACAGTATAAATCTTGCTACTTTTTAAAAGTTATATATTACCGGTATTTAAATCTGTCCTATTTGTTTTCCTCTCTCTCTCCCAATCAGCTACATCGACAAGCATGCTGCAGGGTTTGGATAATACTAATGGAGGGGTGTGTCTAAACAAATCCATGAAGCTGGTATTGAGAGTGGGCCAGAGTAAGTATAGCACTGTGTGTGTGTGTGTGTGTGTGTGTGTGTGTGTGTGTGTGTGTGTGTGTGTGTGTGT
>JAOEHI010034262.1:7500-16215 GCA_025447815.1 Percopsis transmontana | reverse complement strand
TTTTTTTTTTTTTTTGTTTTTTTTTTTTTTTTTTTATATCAAAAAAAAACCCATTTTTAAAAAAACTGTTTTTTTTTTTTTTAAAAAAAAAAAATTTTTGTTTTTGGCCCTTTTGGGGGGGGGGGGGGGTGTATTAGTACAACAATATTTGCAGCTTAAGAGTTGTCCAGTACATCCTGACAGACATGGTAAAACAGGAGCCTCCCATAAAGAGGCCGTGTAAGAGAGACTGTCTATCCTATAAATCACTCTGCAAACGCGCATTAAACGCTATGTCGCTATGTGTGTGTGTGTGTGTTAATGCGGCGTGATGTACAGTACCCCGCCTGTTGGTGCTTCGACGCCACTAATATCCAACAAAGCCCGATACATGCTCGGCCGTGTTGGCCCCCACAGCTCGGTCACACAGCTAACATCTGTGCCACATTCCGCTACCATTCACACGTGTTGCGAGCGTTGTGAGGAAGCAGTGTGCTAGCCTCCAGCTAACCCTGAATGCTACGGATTAGCGGTGCCACGCTGACTAAAGCACAATGCAAAGTGTTGAGAGGAACTAACAGGCCGTGCACTGGTCGGATGCGAAGCAGGTGTGCCGGAAACATTGCACTCGTACAGTATGCACGCACACACACACGCACGCGCACGCACGCACACACACACGCACACAAGCATACACATAAACACTCTCTAGGCCTATCTCAACAGACAAAGACGTATAGAAACATATGCAGACACACATACTTGCACTTGTGTAAACACATGGTCACGCAGACACATGGTCACGCAGACACACACTCACGCGCGCGCACACACACAATAGACAATGTTTTTTCAGTCTGCCAGATGGGTTGTTATGGATGGGCCTGGACCGTGTGCCGGCAATCGCCACGGTCATTAGGCGGGAGGAGGACGCGAAAGAGGAAGAGAGAGGCACAGAAGGGAAGACAGTGAGGGAGAGCGAGCCCTATTGGGATCCATTCATCACGGGCGGACCTGTTTACCACGTTGGAGCTTAGCGTAAAACAGTCACAGCTCACGTTTTGTCTTTTGATGAGGTTTTGACTTGGTTTCCAGCAGTTTCCCCGCTGGAATAAATCTATCCCCCTGAAAAACATCATTCATATCACCTGTCTCAAAATCTCATTTGAAGCCATTGCTAATGGACGTCAACGGGCAGACATGTTTCCCAGGCCCAGGGTGACCAATAAAGGTAAATTCCTCGATTTGTGTCTAGAGTTCCCCTTTGTGGTTGAAACCAGCGTTGCCAAAATGTTGTCTTGGTCTGAAACCCAGAGTGCGTATGCCCCTCCCGCAACCCGAGTTTTGAGTGGCTAGCACTCGTCCCTACTCCTCCCCCCTACAGCACTCCTAGGCTGAAATCTTCTCTCTCACTCCCCGTACAGCCACAGCTGTGTTTGAAAAACATTTGGCATTATGCGGGCGCTATGACTGCGTCGATGAGTGTACCTTTAAATGAAGCTCCGTTATACTGTGGGAATGTGTTAGATGTGTTTTATGTGCAAGAGCCAAGTTATTTGGAAGTATGCGGCTGTTTGTTTAAATTCGTTGTCATAAGTTTATGCTTTGCGCATGCATGCGTGCGTGTGTGTGTGTGTGTCTGTGGAGTGTTTGTTTAGGTAGTAAATCCACTGCAGACAGGAGCAGATCCTGGCAATGCGGCTGTGTCAATGCTTACACACCAGTGTTGGTGGAAGGGATTAGGGGAGACCTATATCCACACAAAACAGGATGGAGAGGGAGAGAGAGAGAGAGAGAGAGAGAGAGACAGGCCATCTACTTGCAGGGTGTGGCTTTTTTATATGACTCACAGACTGGGATTTTGTTTTAAAAAGTTTTAATGAAATAGCTGCGCCCCTAGTAAGATAGGAATCAGTGACGCTTCACCAGGACCTCACATAGCCTTTATTCACCCATTACATATTTAACATGGCACCAAGACCAACATTCTTAAGTGGCCCGTGTCTTCCGTTTGTGTGTGTAAGTCGCATCGCTGTTCAGAAATTGACAATTATATTTAGGTGTTGATATGATCAGCCATGCAAACGACCCCGTGAGGGCCCATAAAGATGATCTTCAACAGGGGAAAACAAAACCAGCATCTTAAATCACCAGAAGGACAAATACGCGTTTGTGTGACAGTGCTGATAAGCTCCAACCTTAACAACCGGGACTCTGCCTTTCGGATTGGATGGTACCAAGCAACACAGTAGGGGGTCCTGCATTTTGTGTGTGTGTGTGTGTGTGTGTCTGGAGTGGAGGGCTGGGGGTTGGGTCAACCACATCCTGGCTCTTTCTCAAAGCCTTAAATCCACCTGGGCATTCCGCTCAGGGGGAAAGGTGTCTGGTTGGAGAACGGTTCTGTCAGCACCGAGGAGCTCTGCCCTGCGTCTCCAACCCCTCCCCTCCATCCCATCCCTTTATCATTCCTCTATCCCTTGGCTAAGCTGCATTCCCACATTCCCCAGATAAAGCGCTAGGTACTGCGATGGGTGGACAGAGGGGGTGTAGCTTGGCAGGGTGTAGCGTTAGCTCGGGGCAGGGGATGGTGGAGCGCGCGAGTGGTGCGTCGCGTAAAGCCCACCACTAAAAACCCCTGATAAGCGTATCTCCCACCCTCATGTGTCCCAGACAAAACCCTTGTGTTTCTCATCTGTTCCCAGGCTAAGGCCTGACAGGACCGGGTGTGCAAGAGAAAACCAAATAGAATGGAATTGAATAGAAAAAAGGAAAAGTTAAATTTTTTAAACATAACTGTCCACAAGGTTGCGGGAGTGGTAGAGAACAGTGTCAGCCTAGGAGCGCTGTAGTAAAGAGGTGTAGAGAGGAGTGTCAGCCACTCACTAATGAGGTGTGGGAGGAGTTTGCACACTCGGAGATGCAAACCAAAAACTTTTTTTTGTACACAAATAAGGTAGTGTACCTTTTTGTATTTTGTGTATTTTGACCCTGCATTGGTAATTAGCAACAAGTTGTTGCAAATGTATCCTTGGCCCATGATAAAAAGGTCAGCTCAGTGGCTAAAAATGTCTGTTTTTTACTGGATTAGACAACTTGGATCAGTTCAGGTTACAGTCTCGAAGGAAACATAAGCCTACATTTCACACAGGAAATGAATGACACCTCTTAACCTTAACTCTCAGTTGGACTAGGAAAAACTCCAAAAAAACATTAAGTTAAAAAAAAATACAAATTTATAGAATGAACCTTGGGAAAGAGCTTAAAGACCCCAGCCTTTTCAGTTTAGCTCTTGTCCATTTTATTTTTTCTTATTGTAACCATCTGCTATTCATCTAAATTAAAATACATGTTTGAGGATCGGAACATTGTGACTTAGTAATCTTAGTAAAGATGTGTATGTGTTAGCCTACATAGTATGTGTGTTTCTTTACTAATAATTCAACAGCCCTCACCCATTCAGCCTGTACATTCCTCAGTCCTTCTCCTCTCAAAGGCATGTGTGGTCTCCTAACATTGTCCATAGAGCGCCATGGCGACCTTCGGATAAACAGCGACGCGCTGTGCCCAGAAACCCACTCGGGTGCGTTTTAAAAGCTCATTGGCTGTAATATCATCCTGAAGGGCGCTGTTCACTGTCAACACCAGCCACTTAGCATGGCCGCAATGCTTCCACGCAGCCCACCAACGTACACACACACACACACACACACACACACATAAGGTGCAGAACAAATGTGCCGGTGTCCCCGTCGGCCATTCCCGGGCATCAGATGTGTGACATTTCATTTGTAGGGCCGTGTGGCTAATCAGCAGGCCACCCCGACGCTCGCATCCGTTCACAGTGCACTAGTGAGCGCTTCACTCACGATGAGAGATGGCCAGAGGCTAAGTTGGCAGAGCTGAGGTTAGTGAGTGATTAAAAGCAGACTTTTTTTTCTAATCTGTGATTTAGGAGCAAAGAACCGTTTTAAATATCGGCGGGGTACGTGCTGAGTGATTCCGCTGACAGAACCCTGAGTGTGCGTGCCGTGCACGAGCGTGTGTTTATATATACGGTATGTGGGCCTTTGTGCGCCTGCACCTGTGAAATTTGTTAATTCTGTTTGAATGAGAAACGTGTATACGTATGAATGCGTGAATGTAACACACGCTCCTACGCGCGCTCTTGTCTTCCATATTAGAACATAGCTGCAGAGCGGGAGAAATCTGATTCTAGCGAGATTATTTACATCAAACAGGGGAATTTCCCTTGATAAAGGCCAGTATGGTATGTGGCAGTGGTAAATGACTGAATTACACACTGTCACAAGTAATCCTCAGTGCATCACAACCCCCACAAGGACTCCGGTTCATTGTCTATTTCTCAGTCCATCTTTTCAGCCCTCTTGTTTATTTCTCTGGAAGCTCTGTGAGCACCGAGGCGCATATCGGACATTAAAAGCAGGCTTTCATTAAACTTTGTAATCGGAGTTTCATCTCCAAACACAAGGACGAGGATTTCTCCTGGTGACGTTAGGAGACACAGTTCCATACATTTTTAATATCGGTCATATACTTGGGTCGGAAATACCCCAAATCAAATCAAGAGTCTAGAAAACGGTGTACGGACAGCAGATTATCCGTATCCCTGTAGCGTTTTATTTATTTATAGTAGTGCAGGATTTCTTCGTACTGGAGATTTCATGACAGCAGCGTTGGGAAGAATGGGAGGAAGCTCATATTTTAATACAATTCAAAAGATCTCGTCACAACTGTTTCCTCAACCGTGAACTGCACGCCCGTGTCTGGGCTGAGGGCTATCGCATCAAATGGACGCCCTACTCGCTGTCTCCCCACTGTTTGCTCTACAATGCTCCCTCCCTCCATCCCTCCATCCCCTTCCTGAGTGATATTGCGAGGAGTGGAAACAGCTGGTTTGTAACCCTTCACTGGGGTTTGTGACTCCACTCCATAATCCCCTAAACCCCCATCCATTCCTCCTCTATTTGTACCTGATCTGCTGGGAAAACAAGCGCATCCTGAAAAGACAGACACACATTCGTGTTTCAATTCAATTTTCACTGGAAAGCATACGCACATAAATTCGTATTTTACGTTACTCGCGTAGGTCGTATTACGTTACTATTTTGTTATAATTATGTTATGTTACTATTTTGTTAAAATGTTCAAATTGACGCGTTTGTTTTGAACACACCCCATTTTAACCCCACATTCACTGTATGCATTGGTTTTAACGGGTGTTCAAAATGGCTGGGCTCAGAGTGAACAAAGCACCGCGGCGCATTGAAAAACTGCGGGGGGGGGGGGAGAACAGTGTGTGAAGCAAAGTCTTTTTGAAAACAGTAAAGAATCAGCGTGAAACAGGAAAATAGACGGGGGTCCCAATCTGGTAGGTGAGAAAGGCCAGAAAGGTCATTTACATTCCCTCTGTGCCCTGTCCATCTCAAACCTGCCTCACATCTGCTGCTGAGCCGAAAAGAGCAATGTTATTTTTTCCAATTAAGCCCCCCACCACTAACTCTGCCTGTCTGTGCCTCGGTCAACCTCTGGAAGATGTCACCACCTAAATCTGTTTGTCCTCTGTCTCTTAGTCCGTCCGTGTATCTGCCTGTCTGACATTATCAGTGTTTTGACTGATCTACACAGAACCGCATTCTATGACGTTCTAGTCATGTTATTTACCCTGTCGATGTGTGAATTCAGGACGTTTCACAGCCTTTTGTATTTTCCTAAAAGCTCCTGCATTTTATACCCCTTTTGAAATTCTTGTTTATGTAGTATTATGTTATTAGATGAAAATCCTTTAATATTAAGCGTCTTAGTCCGTTTATTTATCCTCACAATAGGGAATTGAAAACAACTGAGAACAACTGCCGGCTGGATCGAGAATAATCAAAGTTTCATTATTTTTAAGGGAGTGTAATTCTTTTTCATGATCTTATCACATTGGCTAGACGCCAGTCTAATATAAAAAAAGAATACGTTAGACGTCTCCTAACCTTGCTGGAACTGACCCAGCTAAAAGGAATGGATGGAAAACTGACCAAAAATCAAAGGTGGAGCGTCACAGCCAGCCTGTTGTTCCAAATGTCAAACTGCTTTCGGCATTCCTTCATGCCTGTGTATGCATTTGTGTGCACATTTGCGTCTACGTGCCATTTTCCAAGACACAAGTACACAACATAGTGTACAGTAGTGTAGCGTAGCCTAGCATGTAGCATGTAGCCAAGTATATGTTGGTAATGAAGTGGTAAGGGTCAGAGCAGGAACCGTAGGGTGTCCCGTCTGTGGCTAGCTCTGCCACCTGACACCATCTGCATGCTAACAGGCCTCTGAGAGGCTCTTCAGAGCAGCCCAGCACACTGGAGGGCCTTGCACTGCCTTGTGACAAGTGTGAAGGGACAAGAGCCAGCAGGCACACAGGAATGCTGCAAGCTGTGTGCGCCAGCCTCTCGCTCCCTGCGTGTGTGCGTGCGTGCGTGTGTGTGTGTGTGTGTGTGTGTGTGTGTGTGTGAGCGTGCGCGTGTACTGTATGTGTGCGCCAATTTCCTTTTTGGCTAACCCGTCTGTCCAGTTGAATAGCAAGCCCAATGTGATTAGTCACTTTCTGTGTACATTGCCCATCACTTCCTTTTAATGCACTACGTTTTATGTTACATAGTCACTGTAATTACGTGGAATATTAGCTTTATGGCCCCATAATATATCGTGTGTGTGCAGTGTCACTCTGGACCTGCATGGCTTATTTGTTGATGGATTAAAGGGATTTGAGTATTTATCTGCCATGTAATCATTATGGATGTGATCGTCGCTCCGGTCTCGGTGTCAGACTGCCTCATGTCGTCTGCAGGCTAACATGCCCGGACTCGTACACACTTTGGACGTGACGCTCACACAGGCACACACTCACACAAATATACACATACACAAACGACAGGCACAGAGATACAGTCGCACTGGCACTCGCACTCACGCACACGCACACACACACACACGCAATCAGCCACAAACACACTATCCATCAATTGTGTTTTCGTTCTAGCGCTGCCCCACACCCAACACACACACACAAACCCACCTGTCCGTGCTGGGCTGGGCCAGCTGAGTTTGCTCTACCTGAGCGATCATCACTCAGGCTGTCCGGTCGGGGGGGGGAATGCATTGTTGGGGGTGGATTAGCGGCCTGCAGGGTAGAGCTAAGGTTACTACCGGGGTCAGGCTTAGCTAGCGCCTAATGACAGAAGAAAGGTGTCCTGGCTGACCTGTAGGTGTTAAACTGAGACCTCATCTCAACCGCCCCTGTAGACGGATGAGCTGAGGAACCTGTGGGAGAATGTCTCAACTGCCCCCGTCAGCTGTCTCGCCTAAGCTTTTCGATAAGGGGAAACGCTAATTATAGTAGTTGTAGTAAACGCTTTGTAGAGCACTTAAAAAAATAGTTTAGATTTAAAATATTATATTATAAATAATAATATCAATAATAATGGAATGAATAATATTAATAATAATAATAATGGTACTACTAGTAATAATAATAATGTATTTTTTTATGTTCAAGCTGGATATAATGTAAATGTAGTTTCAAAATACAAAACAAATATATAAAATATGAAAAGCCATTGTAGCCAACTGTATTTTATACGGCTTATAAAACAGTTCCCTAACTAGACTATGTGCTTCGGATCACTCCTTTTTCTTTTGCTTCCTGATCCCTGTGTAACAATATTTAGATTTGGAAGTCTTGCATACTCGGTCTGTGTCGACAGCATATTACGCAGTAAAATGTCATTGGTCATCGGTGTACTGTAGTACACGCTTCATTATAATGGCAGTGAGTTTTGTGCTACGTTAGCTGATGAAAGCCACCCCGTCTGATGTAATTGAATGCTGTTCCCAGGGTAAACACTATCTGAGAAGTGTTGAGCTTGTGAAGTGCTCCTAATGTGTGTTCTTTGGCGAGCCCTTGAGTTGTGTGTGTGTGTGTGTGTGTGTGTGTGTGTGTGTGTGTGTATTGTTTAACGCATATGTGTTCAATGCACTGCACGTTGACTGAAGCCTTTTCGAGGTGATTTTAAACTCTGCCCTTATCCTAAACTGTCTTTCACACACATGCTACATATGCTACAATATTTTTAAAGTATATTTTATATTATATTTTATTATGTGTATATATAGTTTTATAATAGTATGTATTATTATTTTATTATGTCAGTAAGATGCGGCATATTTAATTTCACAACTGGAATACACACAACCTAATTGGTGTGTCCATTAAATATAAATATAAATGTATGAATCTTAACCGCAGCTTCTGTGTCTTGCTCAAGGACCCGGGGGTGGGGGGGCAGCCAGTTCAAAAACCAAACTTACGGCCTCTCAAACGGCAGTGCAACCTGTGTGACCGCCACGCGATTCACATACCCTCGATCCCTACTCCCTACTTTCTTAGCTCGATACTCCAGTAATGGAGAACAGGATACACATTAGCGACCGCAGTGCTCAAAGTGGTATTGAAAAAGCAATGAAGCAGTCTGCTAGTTGCTAGCCGTACCCTTCCTAGCACTATGCCTCTGGTCCATTATTTGACGGCATCCTGTGAGTGGCTTTATATTTTTTTACAACATCCCGAATGGTTATGGGTGGAAATGGTGGCACACAGGATAATGATGCTCTCTCCCCGGGGCGATAATGGCGGTCACGTGGCATTCAGGGTATGGTTAGTAATAGTAAGATGGC
>JAOEHI010034262.1:0-2500 GCA_025447815.1 Percopsis transmontana | reverse complement strand
GGTTGATTGAGTCCAGACGTTGCGGGTTCCTCTCATCACCCCCAGCCCCCCTGGTATTGGGTTCACAGTGTGTTTGGCCCAGGGCAGACTGGGTTGCTGTTCCCTGGGGTGTAGTAAAGTGATAGGGCAGCACTGGGTGGGGGGTGGGGGGGGTTCAAATCAACCCTGGGGAGAGAGGTCAGGGGTCGGAGCCAGGGCCCTGGGCCCTGGGCCGGTGTCAGGCGTGTTCGTCAAGACACGGCTGAATGTTGTCTCGCGCAAGAGTGTTTCTGCATGTGCGCGCAGTTGTTTTTTTCCATGTTTATGCATGTCCGACGCACATACCTGTGTCTGCGTGTGGTTACACAGAACACACACACGCACACATGCACTGCCTGTGTTTTTTTATGACCCGTATCTCGCGTACAGCTTGATTTATCGCACAGCCAGGAGAGTTAGCGGCGGTTATTTTGCTGTAAGCCCCAAGGATCCACTAGCTTATTGATTAGCTTTACACAAACTTCTGTTTCACTGGCATTCTGGCCCTGGCATCATACCCACCGCATCTTACACTCTGTCAATTATTTATTTTCTCTACAATTGCTTTTTTATGATTAATTTAGACTAGAGATTGAAGAGGGGGAGAGACAGAGAGAGAGACAGAGAGAGACAGACAGAGAGAGAGAGAGCATTTTGTAAAGGCACCGTAAAAGCGACAGGTTTGAACCCAGTCCCAGCTACATGTCGTGTAAAGTGAACAAGACACAGAACCCACGCCTGCTTCTGTCTTCAGTCACTGTGGATTAGAGCAGCAGCCTAAATGTTAACTGGAAGGGAGGGGTAGGTGAGGTGCTGCTTCTACTGATGAGGATATTTTTCATTCTATTTTTTTTTAGATGCACTGGCTTTTTAAACTTCACCTTCCATCCCTCCGCAGCCACTAAGATGGACGACCCCAGGGTCAGTGCCATCACCTGGCTAAGACACTAACCAAATACTGGGGCTGGAGCTGAATAATGGGCTGTCGCTAACCTCTGAACCCAGTGTCAGATCAATATGAGACAGGGAGGGAATGGCCTTATGGAGAGACCACTTGATCACCGCCGGTCACTATGACCACTGTCAGCATGGTATTTACTTACTTGTAAAGTATCTGCAGTATGTTTTACACTATCTTCCTACACTAAGAGTGTCAGTAGTTACTGATAAGAATAGTGGAATATTAGCCATTTTACGTTGGTTCACTTGAACTTACTATGTTTTGCTGTGTAGTAATTGTGCGCTATGATCTTCTCACTCATCATATCAGATTCAGGTTGCCTAGCTTTTATAATAAGGTTCTTGTTTTCTTTAGCTTTCTTTGGAAAAAAACTACAAACAATACCAAATGTCACCTTCAGTTTTCTGGTACAAAATTTGTTTGTACAGATCAATTTTAAATTCAGATTTAATTGAATTGCATAAATTAGGTGTTGAATCACTATTGTGTTTTGCCAAATGTAGCAAATTAAACATTTATTTTGTAGGATACTTTGTTTGTTTAAGTCATTTTTAAGTAACTGTTTTAGGTGGGACATTATGTTTTAGGCAGCATGATGCTGAATGTTATTATACGCTTAGCATCCTACCTTACCATTAATAAGGTGAAAAGCTAGCTTGGCTTAGCTGCACTTATTAGCAGTTAGTTAGTGTGTTGGTGGTGTGCTGTAGGTGGCATGATTGATAAGCCAGTGCACTTGCCAGACAGGTGCATGCACTCTGTGCGGCATTTTAATTTTAAGACTTATTTTAACAGGTTGAGCCCCCCTGCAGTTAGATGGTATTGGGAGTGGAAAGTGTGTGTGTGTGTGTGTGTGTGTGTGCGTGAGTTGGCAATGGCATGCACCTTGAAGAATGACCCCAATGCATTTCTAAAAAGAAGATTCCACAGTTGCAACATTGTGTTGTCGTAAACCACTGTCATGGTAACCTGGAGATGTGGGGGGTTTATGGTCCTGCCTGTCGGCCCCAGGGTCTCCAGCGCTGACCTAATAGCGGACCCCTGCTGTGTGTGTGTGCGTGTGTGTGTGTGTGTGTGTACGTGCGAGTGTGTTTTTGTGCGAGTCTGTTGAGTGACACTCGCCCTATGTTGCTGCTTTGACCCCTGACACCAGAATAGAAATGGCCAGTCATTACCGGTGCTGGACACAGGTTCACATCCATTAATACATGATATGGAATGATTGATTTACTCCAACACTTCATAAAAGAGCATATTGTAAAGTTATTTTAAAAAGGGGATGTTTACTATCAGACATCTGCCACATTTCTTACATTACTTTTGGTAAGGTTGGCGAGACATATTGACACATTAAAGGTGTCACAGCACATACTGACACACAAACAGGGGGTGTGCTAGCGGATGACCAATTAAACGCCGGCACAATGGAGCGCTGGGAATCGCCAGTCCATTATCATTCTCTCTCTCTCTCTCTCTCTCTCTCTCTCTCTCTCTCTCTCTCTCTCTCTCTCTCTCTCTCTC